>VXAA01003216.1:337871-404408 GCA_013399115.1 Anseranas semipalmata
ATCCTTCATTCCTAAGAGGAGTTTATGGAAGAAGCAAACTTAGGGGCAGCAGGAAGAGACTCAGAGCCCCACAGGGTGTACAATGTGCTGCCAAAGTCAATATTGCCTTTCTGTACACAAAGCAAGGAGCCCTCAGGCTCCAAAAACAAGTGCAAGAACTCACTTTCTGCAGGTTTTTGTTTTAGCTTTCCATCTGGGATATAGTGTTTTGATTCTTGCATCAGTAGCACTACTGGAACTTGACATTCTCTTTGGTGTTTTCTATCAGACTGGATATTTGTGGCATTTCTCCACTGATCGGAGGTTAACTTCTTGTCCTCTGGTTCTCTTGTGTTGACACTCACTGAATGCTCACTTGGACTCTTGTTGAAGTCTGTCTAGACAGTGCAGGACTGGAGCAGTGGTGTAGTATAGCTGATAAGTCAAACCATCTAATTGAAGAAGATAGAGCAACATGGCCAGAGGGGCTGAAGTAAGGATGGGATGGACAGAGGCTCATGGAGACAGCCAAGGAATGGAGAGTGTGCATTGAATCCCATGCATTTTGAGCTTCATTGAGAGGACTCTTTTGGGACACCATGGGGCCCGGCTGCTGAAAGTGTGGGTTTATGGGAGGATTGCTAGGCCTCTGGCACCTTGCCCAGCAAGATCTGCTGTGGAGGTTGTCTGGTACCTTCAGCTGAGCAACTGATACCACTGGCATTTTGATTGCAGCCACATTTTCTCCTTTGCATGGCAGCATTGATAATGACTATCAGAGGCTCTTCCTCTTGCCATCTCCCTGCCTGCTGCATCCACCCACAGCCTTTCAGCCCTGGGAAGTGGGTTCTTACCAAGTGGGCTTGATCTGAGCATGAGGCAAACAGTGGCTGTGAAGTGCTGCAGAGGCAGGACAGGGACTTTCCTGTCCTTCCATGCGAAATTCCCCAATGCATTCGATGTGGCTCCTGGTACAAAGAAAATTCAGAGGACTAAAATGCACATCTCTTCTGCCTGTCTTCTTCCTTCTCGTAATCCTTCTCCAACATTGTATGTACCTTTCTTCCTCTGCCTCAACTCAGAACTCCTTGTTCTGCTGGGGCTTCTGCATAGCTGAGGACTTCAAAGCCTCTGCTTAATTTGTGTTTGCACTTCTAAGTACTGAATGAAGGTGTTAGGCAGAGGCAGGTTCTTTCGGAGTATTTGTGTATAAACATGAAAGTTACAACCTTCTGCTCCTTGCTCCTTTCATCTTTTCAGGCTCAGAGATAAAAATGCAGTTGCGTTTTTGAACTTTACAGAAAGTTTTATTAAAAGAATGACTCAGACTCAGAAGTTCTGCTGCGCTCCTTTTCTCTTTCTCCACTTCTCTCTTCTCTTCTCTTCTCTTCTCTTCTCTTCTCTTCACTTTCCTCTTCTACTTCCCTTGTTACTTTCTCTTATTTAATCCTTTTCAATGTGTCACTAATTTCAGGCTGTTTTGGTAGACATCTTGTTGCATTGTTGCTTTGCAGGACATCAGGGCTGTGTAGCTGGGGGCCTCCTTTATTACAGACCCCAAATCTGTACAATGCATAGCTCCTGTCACCTTTGATGTGGGTGAAAATGTGTGAAAAATGGAGAGTTTCAGCATCACGTTGCCAGTTTGCCTCCAGACTGCCATGGGGAGAAGTATTTAGGATGTCTCTCCATTGACAACAGAGAGAGCATAGACGACTAACTTCAATATACAATTTTCAGATTTTTTTTCCCCATATTCCTGGGGGTAGTCAAGCTCAAGAAATCTTTCAACAGAAAGGTGGGAATTGGAGTAGGAATGACAGGGATGTATCTGTACGTGAAAAGAGGTGACTTTGAATGTTCCCATATTGTCCTGCAACACAGAAATAACTTCTACTCTCTCAGGTTCCCAGCAGGTTCTCAGCTTCTCTCTCTTTGTCACTCTTCAGGTAGTTCAGTCTATCTACATCAGGTTTAATTTCTTATATTGATACCAACTGTAAGGTAACATTGACAGGTAAAATAGCAACAATAATTTCAAACATTGGTACTTATATGTCTTGGTTACAGTGGCTGGTGACTGTAACGAAAATGTTAACGATAAAAGGAGAGGTAGGATCAAGGACTCCTGAGTCTTTTTGTGCTTTACCCACTAAATCACTGATGTAGAGCAGTAGTAAATATGCAGACCAGTGACATATGATACTTATTTTGCAGAGCCTTCCATTAGGCCCAATTTTCTTTTCATCTCCCAGCCAAAATCTCAGCAATAAGCACCCTAGTTGCAAATATCTTCTCTTTGGGAAAAGAGGTAATTATCAGACATCAGGACATCCATGAGTGAGTCACTCTAGTGACTTCTAGGATGAACCCCATATGCACATGTATCCTCTCGGAAGCTTGCTTTACTTGCTTGATTTGAGTTTTCTGTCTGCAGTAATCTGATAATTTAACTGATAATGACTTGTACTGGTGCAGCTATCTGTACTCACTCTTTATAATGTATTGCCAAAAATTTGCTGCTTCAAAGGTTATACAGAGCTTAGGTCCTTGAGGTATGCTTTTATTTACTTATTTATTTTTCTAATGCTGAGAACAGTAGCTATAATGTAACCTTTCTGTGTTTGAAACAAAGCTTGCTGAACTCTGTTACAATGACTTCAATGGCTTGACTTCAAGCATTTTGTTTGTATGTGGAGAAAAAAAAGCAGAACAAACAAAAAGAAATCAACGAATAACTTGCAAAGTGAATAGCTCTTTTATGTAATTGCCAAAATGACATTCACCCTCAGATGTCTCTGGCTTCCTGAGATTAAGATACAGGCCACACCTGATTAGACTGGGCCAAAGATGTAGGATATCAGCTGGAATTTGCAGCACTTTCCTTTTAACGAATATTTTAATGAGGATTTTCCTTGTTCAACTTCTATCTACTGCCTTGGCATAAAAGTGCAATGCAAGCTTTCTTTTGAAGTCCACTAGGATTTCCTTAAAATTATGGTCAGATATTTGCAAGCAATGAAATTATCATCTCCCAGGTGAGAGCAGACAGCTTCCTGCATACATTTGTGCAGACCATTTCCAGCAAAGGTTGTTTAAGATAACCCTTTTTATTTTGCATTGCAAGATGCTGGAACCATGGTAGCTTTCAATTTCTTCAGTTCAGCTAAAGGTAGGTAAGTTCTTTAAATATGTATTAGTATCAGCATAAATTCAATATACATTAATATAAAAAACACTTGTTGGTTACCTGGGACCTCTGACCCTCCCTTTGCAAACCAGCGGTAAAGAACCCTTAGAAATTTGAGTTTGTTGGTGAAAGTAATGCTCTTCAGATGTTTTTTCCCATTCATTTTTCTGAATTCCTCATATTGCACTTTGCTAAAAATCTTCTCTGTGGCCTCTGAGCTTTGGGGCCGGGAGGATCTGTAAGCCAGTGTGATTCTCAGCTGAGGTGCTCCCATCCCTCATGAAGCCCACCTCCTCCCTGACCTCAGTCAGCATATGCACAGCAGCCACCCACATGTGGCACATTAAAGGATTAAGACCTTAATGACAATTTTTAAATGCCACTATTAAAAGGGGACTTCCATCCTTTAGAACACTTGAAAAACAACATTTGTAAAAATGCATCCTGAGCAGCATATTCCCTTTGACATTATCTCATCAATTTATATGCTAATAAGAATTCTTCTTTCTACTCAGTCTCCGTTTGAGCAGTTCAACACTGAATTCATGATTCTATGTTTTGTGCTGTCAAGATTTTACTTATATTTAGAAAAATAGTATCTCAATAATTAATTACAGATAAATTATTGACAAAGCAGCAGCAGATGCAAAGAAGAGTGCTCTATATCTAGGAGGGGCTTTTCGAATGGATATCTTTGCAATATCACATGTATATATACTTTTAATTTTCACTTTTCTGAGATAAATCCATGCTTGTCTAGCATTTGTTGCCTCACATGATACCACAAGCTACTGTGAAAAATTAGCCTTTTGTCTCAAAGTATATCCTTAACCAATATACACATCTGTTAATAATATCCCCCAAGAGAAAAATATACCAATGCATCCAGATGACACTTCTGTGAAGAAAGTCCTGCATATTTAGGAAGCACAGCTTTGCTAACAGAGAAACTGCCAAGTTAACTACAGACACATAATTCTGAAATTCTGCTTGTTTAAAAATGCTCATAATCTGAATGTTCAAATATCATTAGTAAGAGCACTGAAGTTAATTAGTTATATAGTTAATTCAAGAATGCTATCAAAACCTCAGTGCCAGCTGAAAGAATCTTTAGCCAAATTTTTCAGTCCCTTTTCTGAGTTTAGTGAATTCCTGTGCATCTGTAAACAACAGTAACTGTTTGAATACATGGTCTTAGCCTGAAGTAATGTGAGGTATGCTGAATCCTTGTTGGCCACAGACTCAAGGAACAGTTGAGGCTGGAAGGGACCTCTGGAGGTCAGTCAGTCCATCCTCCCACCCAAAGCAGGATCAATACCAAATGCAGGTCAGGTTGCTCAGGGCTTTGGGCTGAGGGTGGAGAGTCCACGGACTCTCTGGTCCCTTGTTTCGGTGCTTAATCTCTTTCCTGTTGAAGAGGTTTTTCTCATGTCCTTGTGATTGTTGTCCTTCATCCTTTCATTGTGCTTCTAAAGGAGGAGCTTGGCTCCTTTTCCATAATCTCCTTTCAAGTAGTGGAAGACAACAACCAAACTCCTTAGCTTTCTCACCCCCAGTTTGAACATCCCCAGTGCTTTCAGCCTCTCTGCATGCAGGACATGCTTCAGCACCCAGCCGTGCTGATGGCCTTTGGCTGGGCTCTCCCCAGGATGGCAGCAAGCCATGTTGCATCTTGTTGGTGCCATCAGCTATGAGTGTGGACATTTACTGTGGCTGAAGTGACACACACACAGGTTTGGTAATCTTTGATAACCTGTTGTTTGTCTGAGCTCTGAGCAATGTTGGCCAAATCCAGAAACACGCATATTTTTTTCCCAGATCTCCAAATAAGTCTATATCAATTCAATCTGTTCTCTGATCTTTCACATCTATGCAGAGAAATGGCTTTGAAGGGCTAAGTGTGGCAGACAGAGTCTTCCTCTTTAATGTGACTGTAAAATATTTAAGAGTTTAGACTAAGGAAGTAATTTCAGGGCCTAGTTCAATGTTACAGCTCTCCTCATGAAAAATCTGTCTTCAAAGAGCTGCTCCAAGGCCCAGGGATGCCAAAAAGAATATTCCCATTGACTTTTGCCTGCTTTGCTTTCTGTTCTAAAGACAATCCAATTTTCAGCTAAACTATCAACTGCATTTGGCATAAAGCATGGGCCAATTTCACATCTCAGCTACCTCAAGGAGAGAGGACTCTATGGCTGAGCTTCTGTTTTCATGAAGCACAGCATAAAAACCAGGCTCCTTGTTAATGACACCAAAAGCTCTGCATGGGGAAATTAGCTGCCTTTGGAAAGGCACAACTGATATTTCAGCCTCAGAATCCTTTTCTTGTCTAAAGGTCACAGTGCAATTTTAAACCCAGAATATTGCAATGCATTTAAATAGCTGAAATCTAGGGTAAACAAGTTTTACTAATGTAAAACAGAAATGAAGAAATCACATCTACCTTCCTCATGCTCGAACTGACTCATCCTAGGAATGACAATTCCAAGCACAGGTAAAACAAAACTAGCCTTTCAGTCCCATGAATCTGGATTTGAGACCTTCCTCCTCACTGCACAGAGGCGTGATAGCCTCTACAATAAGATGGCTGGCTTGCCAGATGAGGAGAGAGCAGTGGATGTTGTTTATTTTGACTTTAGTGAGTGGCTTTCGACACTGTCCACTGTTACCTCCTCATAGACAAGCTGATGAAGGATAGGGCAGATAAGTGGAAAGTGACATGGAGAGAAACTGGCTGAATGGCCAGGCCCAGAAGTACATTACGTAATATCAAGCATTATCAAAGCCATTAGGAACAGATAAACCCTGAGTACTGTTTTGAGAGAAATTCAGAGCAAGACTTTACAGTAGCTGAGAATATTTATTTACAACACAAAGTTATGATGGGTGCATGTTAATTTTTCTCCACCAAAATGCAAGCTTTTATACAAACAAGTTTTTTCCTAGAAAATAACATGTTCATTAAAGTATATGAATCTTCAGAACATGCCAGTCATTCTATCTATAAGAAGGTAAAAACCAGCAAAATACTCTCATGACTATTTCCTTACTAAAAAAATCAATGAAATTTAAACTACCTCAGTATGCGTGTATTGACTTCTATTCCTAACACTGATTTAACTGCAAAGGCCTGTTAAAATAGAGATCAAAGCATCTACCAAGGAGTTCACTTAGCTCTGTAAAAGCATACAGTACTTAGAAGAGAATATAAGAAAATGATAGAAAATACATGTTTACAATGTAATTTGTGATGAAGTGTAATGGGGGCTCATTGTACTAAATCCTGCTGAAGAGAAAACACGCTGGACTTTGCCTGGAGAGAGAATAGGATGAAAGACAGTTTTATTGCACTTGCCCAAATAGAGGGGGATTAACTGAGTCACACCAGTAATTTGAATCAGTACTGAATATGAAAGCTGGATCTGAGTCCTAATCTGATGTCTTCATGCTAAAACAGTCTTTCCTTGTGCTACACAGAGAGAGGGGAATAAGCTATATTCCAAATAACCTCTGGACTGTGTACTTGAATTAAGGAACATAAAGGAGCGAACAGCACTGTGTAAGCAGCCGTGGACTGGCATGAAGATAGATGGTGTCTGGGATGAGACGGGGCGAAAAGAAGAGAAGAAGCAAGAGGTTTTTTCCATTGCGGTGAGTCACGTAAAACAGGAAAACACACATAAGCTGAAGATTTTTTTCCTTTGTTTTTCAACTGCCACAAAGAAGCCGTCTCAGCAGCCACACAATTAAAGCAACCTGCGCTCCTCCTGTGTGCAGGGAGTAATTGTTTCTTGCTTGCAGAAGGAAGTGCACACACGTGCATCCACACGCACACACACACTTAAAAAATGGTTTAAAAATGTCATATTTGACTTCCTGGCCAGTTTGACAATTCTTTTCAAAAATAGCTCTCATGGCTGCAGGCTGGCAGAGCTGCTCCTGCCCTGATTTAAATGGCAAAACTCAATTAGAGTTTGAATCTGTTGCACTGAAATGGAATTGTCTCTTGCAGGCAGAGCTCTGTCACGGACATGGCATTGGGAGCTAAGGAGGCCATGCCTGTGGGGAGGGCAGGTTGTGGGGTCTCTGAGCTCCTCAGGGCAGGGATTTCCCATCTGCTGTTGCTCTGGAAAGGGAACTCCGTTGCTGTTCTCCACGCATGTGCAAGGACCTGCTTCTTGCAGGTTTTTGCTGTCCAAACGCCTCCACGTCTGAGGAGACCTGCTGGGCCAAGGGTGGCAGGGATCATGCACTCAACTCTGTTCATGAGGACAATCTCCCATTGCTTTGCTCCTTTGGCTTTGAACAAACCACTCCATCCTCCAGGCTCTTTCCCTCAGGTTTCAGGATGTCGCTTGTGCTCCTGCAGTCTGGAATTATTTGTGAGGATCTTGGCTGGGCTGGAGCTTAAGCAATGGCAAAATATTCGGCTTTTTGGTGGCAGGTTCCCCACGGGGGACTCCCCAGTCCCTCCCTATGTCCCATTGCAGTCCCATATCTCTCCTTGCTGTCCCACAGCAGGCTGTTTCCAGACATGGATGGAGACACTTTAATACTGCTTCTACTCCTGTTAGCCCTGAGCTGGCCTCAGCATTTTTCTCATCAGTGTACACTGAGATGTACGTCTAGAAATCACTGACTGCCCCCCCGCCTCTCTTATCTGGGATCTCAGCCTGAGCCTTGGCTTCCATTTGCTCTGTAAGTCATCTGTGTTAAGCTGCTCCTCAAAAATAGCAGCTTCCAGCATGTCTTCTTTCATCTGTAGCTTGTATTTGTGTGTGAGAGGGAGAAAACAGGTCTAATTTACATTAATACAGCTGGCTTCTCTTATCTGCCACCTGGAGTCTTGGCCGATGGGGAACGTGTGTCTGCAGAGGGGCCAGACCTTTGCTTCCTCCAGCTGTGCCTGTCTCTGCACTGGTCACCTGCTGGCAGGGCGCAAACACAGCCCTTGACCCCAGCCCTCAGGGACCTGCTGGACAGTTTTAGTGGATGTTGCGGACTGCAAGAAAGATGCACTTGTCCTAGCACTGCAGCAGGTTCCAGCGATCCTCTTGCAAGATGTGAAGTGCAGAGGTTTGAGTGTATTTACAGAGGCAGAGCAGGAAAATGGCTTGTGCATGGGTTGGACAGGGTGGTGAGCAGGCAGGGCTCAGGCCTGCTCAGATTCCCCTGCCCCTACCCTGCCTATGCCATTTGGTAACTGGGCTGTGAATGTCCAGCTGGAGATGTTTTTATGTAGTGTATTGCCCTTTGTCCTGGGGAGAATGATGATAGTGATCAAATGTTTGCTAAATAACTGTTATCCTTAGAGAATCCATTGTAAAAGAGGCATTTAGATCTTCCTTTGGGGATGCCTGTGTTCAGATGATAACAGCCACGGATGAAGGAGTTTTGACAGCAAAGCCTCGGCCACACAACCAGGAGAGCCCTGGGTATGGGTGAGTGCCCTGCCCCGTGCCAATGGTCTATCTGTCCTTTGGGGATGTTAATGCTTTAACTCTTGTCACTGCAGGCTCCTGCTGCTCTTGTGTGAATGGCCAGACATATGTGCATGGTCTGAACCAAGGTGCTGTTGTATGTGCTTGGGTTACCCAGTCATTGACATGGGGTGGTTGAAATTCTCACAGGCATGCCAGGAGATTTTGACAAACTTTGAGAGTTACTGCAATAACTCTCTCTAACCCATACTCCAAGGAGATGATCCAGGGACTTTTGGCTTCTACCTGATTTTTTTTTTTTTTTTTTTTTCGCTTTTTTTTTTTTTTTTTTTTTTTTTTTTTTTTTTTTTTTTTGTGGGTTGGCATTTTCTTCGGTGTCAAAGAAAAGAGCAGTCAGTAAAGGAGAGAGTTTGGAAAAAATGCCATGTATTAAGTCTGAAATCACATTGCAGTTAGCAAGTGCAAGGCCAATTAGCAAGGCAAGAGACATGGCTGTGCAGCAGGAGGGGTTCTCTGAGGAGAGAGTTCACAACAAGATTATTGGGTGTGTGTGACACTTTTGATGGTACTGGGAGAAACCCATCAATGACAAAGCTGTGATGCTGCCGGCAGCTGCCTGACGTACCTGGGGCAGTGTACGTCTCTCAGTGAACATCAGAGCTCCTCAGTGAGAAGGCAAGATCATTCTCATTGGAACAAATCCCACTGAGACAGGCAGAGGAGATTTTCCCTGGACCACCCTTTTTTTCTAGAAATAAAATCAGCTCAAGTGCAATGCACTAGTGGTGAATGTGAAAATGAGCAAACTCACCACTGTGCTGTCCAAGGCTGGGCAGCGAGAAGTGGGCAAACTCTTTGTTTTGCCCATGCAGAAGTCAGTGCATCTCTTCCTTGGAAGTGGCCTGCAGCCTCCCTGCTGCTGTCTGACCTTCCAGGCAGGTTACCTCCATCAAAAAGTAACCCAAACTTTGAGATGTGGCTGGATCTCTTGAAGGCCCTGAAAGAGACAGATGTGATGGATGAACCCAATGTGGTGTTTTCTCTCTTTGTATACTCCTGGAACCCCAAAACTGCTTACAAGAAGGAGAATGGACTGGACAGGAGCAGAAACAGTGAAACAAAGCCCTCACTGATGTCCAGTCCTACATAACAGATATGCTGACTTGTGTGGCCAGGTCCTTTCAGGCAAGTGCCCAGATCCCAGACACAGTGTCCCTCCTTGGCCAGGACAGGGCATGAATGACCCTAGTAAAAAGCCTAAAATCCCTGGAGACCGAGGTGTCCGGAAATATCTCCTGAGAAAAATCAGCTGAGCTTTGGTGGCAGAAGGGTGAAGATGAAGGACCCTCTGTTCCTGCTCAGGTTATGGCTCCTGCAGCAAGAGCAGTGATTGCAGCACCTGGGAGAAATCCTGGAGTGTGATAGGACAGGGACAGTGGTGGGAATGGGGCCCATTCCACAAGGATCAGGCCCAGGAGGGAACTGTTCCTAGTCATGCACTGCAGATGCCAGCCACGTAGTGGGCTCTGCCTGCAGCCGAAGCTTTAATGATCTCAGAAGAGAAGGAGCTAAAACAAAACCTTTGTCTGCTCCGAGGTTCTTTAGAAAGACGCAAACATGACTTAAAAAACAGGGCAAGCACTTCAAAACACGGCATGTTTGTCTGTGAAGCATATTATCCCCCTGGGCAGGTCTGCTGCTTGCTCTGCTGCCCCACGCCAGCTCATTTTTTCCAGCTAATGCTGGGGGGGGATCCTGGTCCCTAAGCCAAGCTGCATGGAGAGGTGGGAGCAGCTAGAGGCAGCCAGGGAAGGGAGATTTCATTCCCAGGCTGGGCACAGGGAGAAAAGGTGCTACCAGCAAGCGATCAGCAGTGGCGGCTGGTTCAGAAGAACCAGGTCAGGAGAAATCCATTGCTGTGCGGAATGGTATGTGGTGGGGCTGCCTGAGTGCAGCCACAGAGCCCTCTTGTGTTGTCTGCTGGGCTGCAGACCAGCCAGAGGAGCAGTCTTTTCCTTTCACAAGACCAAGGAGGGTAAAAATTATTGGCTTAGCTTTTATTTATTTATTTTTTTCCCCCTGCTGTTTTCAGCCTGTGTGTGTATCTAGAAGGCAAGAATGGCAGGAATGAAATGATCCAAGTTCCCCTCATCTGTGGGAGGGGGGGAACATGTTCTGTTCACCTTCCAAAGACCCATACACCAGGAGGAGGGATTGCACTGGAGCTGTTCCCATGGTGTTACCTGTTATTAATTGGTTGATTTCCCAGAAAATGTTTTGGCTTCTTGCCATAAACCCAAGTTTCAGTAACTTATTGCTTCAGCCAAAAGAAATCTATAAAGAGTTGGTTTTCTTACAAAAATTCTGTTCATATTTTTCCTGTGGAAAACAAACACTTTTTCTGAAAGGAAAGGGAAAAAACACCCTTTGGCTGAACTGTCAAATCTCTGAAGACTAAAAGTTCAGGCAGCCTTCCTTCAGGCAACATTAGACGCACAGTGGGCTGTTCCACCCAACGTTTTGTATTCTGACCTTTGTGACCTTTGCTACAAAGGGAAAAATGGTTAGTAGAGAAGAGGAAAGGAGAAAAGGTTTTACCAGCTGCCTTTTTCTTTTATGAAGTAGGAATTATATTTAATCCCTTCTGTAGTGCTCTAAGCTTTTCTCCTGCAAAACACCCAACTCTCTGCCTAAGTTTAAGGCTGCAAATAATCCCCTTCACTGCAATGTCCCTTTAAGGGAAACCACCTTAGACACATGGGCTTTTTGCAGTGGAGGTTGCTGAAGTACCAGGGAGTCATGCTCCAGCGAAGTCCCCAGGCACACGGTACTATCTTCTCCTGACATTCATCAGCCATTGTTTGTGTCTCCAGAAATCACAAGCAGTTTAAAGATTACAGGATTTTTTCTTTACATTGGCACAGGTATGCTTCTGTCTCTTCTTAATGGTTTCACAAAATGTAAAGCCAGAAAGGACTATAAGATCATTTTAATTTGCTCTCTGATGGTTTTGTGTAAAGTATTCTATTAACTAGGCATTAATCTCCAGCAGATACCACCAGCAAGGAAAAAAAGATGCCATCAAAGCTAAGAATGCTTTAAAACTACTGCGGGAGAAAAAATGGGTAGAAAATACTTATGGAAAAATGTCACATGCTGCAGAAAAAGGTAAGTGTTGTCCTTCCCTTTGTCTGCACTAAATTCCAATTTATCTGAAGAAGGATTCAGTTCTTTCCTGCATTCAGATCCAATGGTCTCCAAGACCCTGAGAATACAAACAGGGACAATATGACTCCATCATCCAACTACAGTGCAAGGGAGGTCTTGTTTTCAGTCACGTCCATAGTGAGCTGTGTGTCAGAGTTTGTTCCTTTCCTATTTATAATCTGTTCAATAGACTCTTCTAGTATATGTAATATGTTCAGGTGGTTACGAGGAGGCTATGAGAGGCTAGGGAGCTGATATATGTTTTGGAACTTCCTATCCACTAAACTAGCTTTTTCTAATAATTCAAGATGTTGTCAAATGAAATAAAATGATTCTGATTATGATGCTATGTATGTGTCAGCTTCTATTTGAATAATGTATTCTGTATTTTGGTTGCTTAGGATTGGATTTTTGATAACAATTTCTTTTTCCTTTTTTTTTTTTTCCTCATTGCTCTCAGCATGATTCTATTTGATCCATGCTGACAATAGAAATGTAAGAATGAGGATCTGTTTTATCAGTCCTTTTAGTTTATGTTGATGTCACTTTTAACCTGAGCTTTTGCATTAGCACCCTACCAAAATATTTGGATTTGCATTGTTTTATTTTGTCTTATAGATCTTTCCTTCAAAATCTAAGTTAATTCATGAAAATATTTTTACTCATGGCAAATTTGGGAAATACTGCCTAATTTCAGAACAAAGCTCTTGGGTCTTTTTCTTCGCTGTCCTCAGAATGTGTTCTCATAAAAGGCTGGAAAACTTACAGATTTGAAAACAATCAGAATAACTATGTGTTACAGCATGACCTTTTGGTGTTGCATTGTTGTGCCAAGACTAACAAGGTGCTGCCCAGATCATTCCCTGGTATAGCTTTGTTTATGCCTTTTGGTAAGAGACTGATCCTTAGTCTGGCCCACAGTAGCTACAGTTAATATCTCATCTGTTTACTGTTTGCCTCTCTCATTGTCTTCTTGCAAAGCCACCCCTTCTACCGACTGTACTTGATTTGGCTGCTGTTTTAGGTTCTTAGATTCACCATATGCTCTCAGTCTAATATTATTTATTTGAGAGTAATGGAAACAACACCAAGAAAGAGCAAATGCAAAGCCTACAGGAGAGGTCACAGAATATCTTGTTGTGCCAGATGGTGTTCTATCAGGTGGGTGTTTCAGACACTTACATATTCTTTACCTTTTGAATTTGAGGTAAACTTAAGGAACATCCAGAAAAAGAGAGACTTGCCATTTAAATCAACAAAGAAAAAATCTGAATTGCCTACGTTATGATTTTCAGGGGAAAGGTAGGTCTGTAAAAATGGCACAGATCTTCAGGATTTATTTCTGAACATGAATTTTGCTTCTGTGATCCCACTCATCTTTGTCTAGCATATGTTTTCATGGATTACATAAAGGAAGAGTGTTATTTGTAAGCTACCTCTCTGTTCCATGTTACCCTTGCCAGAAGGTGTCTCACTTGCATGGTCATTGCAAAAAATTGTAGGTCCATTTACTTGCTGTGAGATATCTTTAGGTGCACTGCATATTGCTAGTTTGGTTTAAAATGATGTATTGCAGCCTGTCAGCAACATGGTTAAGAGAATGTATTAACCTAAACTAGCTGACACGTGTGCAAGGCTTGAATAAGCACGGCACATCTCATAAATGTTAGCAAAATAGCAAAAATATTTTTCAAGATGGGTTATGTTGAAAGGAGAGAAAGCCAATAAAGCAAAGGGGAAAAGGAGAAAGAAAGAAAGAGAGAAAGAGAGAAAGAAAGAAAGACCTTACTAGTGACAAGGGAGAAATTATTCAACTACTGCAGTGATCAGCAGAGCAGAAGGAGGTGGGAGAAGGCAGGAGAGTCTGTGTTAGAGAGAAATGGGGAGTGCAGCCTGGATAAGAGAGGAGATGTCCATAGAGATAGGAGATCTCTGGTCAGAGGAGAAAGTATAACTGGGAAAGAGGGAACAAGTATCTCAGGCTCCTGCTAAAAGGTCTGCTGCTATGCCAGTGGTCACATCCCTGTGTCATGCTGGTCCCTTACCCAGCTGGATCCCATCTGCATGAAGTGTTCTCCCAGGGTTGAGCCCTGCCCTGCTAGGAGGCTCTGTAGCTCCAAAGGTCTTTCAAATTAATTAACTCAGTCAAGAATGGCAGACATGAAGGAATGAGGGGGAGAGAGAAAAGCACAGCTAAGAAGTTGTTTTAATGAATGTGGCTTTCTGTGCTGAAGGATTGAAGACATGAAAGATGTTTTCAAGGAAGCAGGAGAGCTTGCTTAAGGAATGGATTATTCAGAGCTTGAAAAGTGCTGATTACAAATTGCCCTGTGTATGCTTTAGGTTGTTCGGTGTAAAGAGCGCTTAATAACTGAGCTAGTAAAATCCTCAGTGTTTCACCCTGATATTTATATTTATGTCTTTGGAAATATGATAGTTTGCTGCATAAATAGCAAGGCATATTTTGTCTTGGAGTAAGCAACAAACACATTCAAAGATTTCTCCAGTATAGCAAAAAGAGAGGATTATTCATTTATTGTATTGGCATTTGGTATGCAAATAGCATTTTGTGCTGCAAATGGTCCACCAGTGAAGTGGACACAAGTTTTACCTGTAAAAGGAACTTTGTGGAGTATCTGGCAGATCTCTGCATCCAAGTGACACATAAAACTCATCAACAGTGATGGGGTGGGATGTTTTTAAATGTTTTTAAATGTGCCAGGTTAACTCAATTCCTTAATTCCAAGTGAAAGCTCTTGCCATCTTCTGTTTCAAAACCCATTCAACAACTGAGTTACGAATAAGATTTTTTCCCAGGAAGGTGAGAGTTTAAAGCAAGTTCCCTTTGTTTGTTGGGCAGAAAGATCTCTTGAAAAAGCCATTACCCAGTTATTCTTAATGCCCATCCCCTGAGGCAGGCAGGGCCTGTTTTGACTGTACTTCTTGATCTGTGTTATGAAAACAATTACAATAGCATTCATGAGCCTTGAAAACCATAAGTAAAGATAGCATGCATATTTCACTTAAATCAATAAGTTTGGTGGGGGGTACAATATGCCTCTTGAAGCATAGCTTGAGGAGATTATCTTGCTTTACATTGCTTGAGGAGGCTCTGGTAATGTATTTAATAATGACAATGATAAAAATAAGGCTCAGCAAATTACCTGCTTCATGTGGTATTGCAAAACCTCTGCTCTCTGCTGCCCTATGTGCTGGCCTCTGCTGGCCCCAGATCTCCTCCAGTCCCAAGCCTGTGGCAAGAGAAGGAGCAAGTGCCCCCTCTGCCCTCCTCCTTTCTGCTGAGATGACAAATACTTCAGGCAGGAGCAGCCTCTGGCTGGCTTTGCATAGCACCTCCTAGAAAGTAAGGTCTCGTTTCAGCTGGGGATCTCAAGACCTGTAATAATACAAATAATTTTATGTAATGTTTTCATTTTATTTACGGTCCTAGGCTTTGCCCAGAGACTTGCAGTGGTACCATTAGGCATGTTTGGGATTGTTATGAACCTCTTCCCCCCAAAGTGATTTATCTGACTGAGAGTAGTATGGTGCAATTGTACAGCAGCCTCTGACAATTCTTCTAAGACAGCTTACCTCCTGCCTCTGTGAAAAGCATCTCAAGATGAATAAAAACTGGGCTGCTCTGAAAACAGCCACTGCCCCTTCAGGCTGGGATGGTATTGTAGAAAGTTAAGGCATGTTACCTGGGTGCATACGTTGTATACCCTCTAGTACTGACCTCCAGGGACCTCCCTATCTGCTCAGGGCATTTCCCACATTTTCAGATTTTTCTTTAAGCTCCTACCTGTCTCTGTTATAATTTCTTTTCATACTTCAATTCTGAAAACCTTTCTGTAAAAATACTAAAACTCTTTGTCGCTGCTCTAACATGACCACCACATATGGCCTATTTTCTGCCATCCAGGTGGTCTGCCCACAGGAAAGGATAGAGCTAGCCCTGCCAGGGCCTAACCCAGCTGCTCTTCTCACCTGGAGCTATCACCACTGCTGCACTGCTCTGTGGCCTAAGCCCATGCTGGCAGTGATCACTGAATGTCAAATAGTTGATCGATGTAGCAAAATGGTGGATTTTGGGATGCAGTTTTGTGTCCTATCTCCTGGGTTTGCTGCCTCCCTGAACCTCAGGACCATAAAGCAGACTTTTTGTCTCCTCTGAGGCCTCGTAGGTTCCACATCCCGACTGGTGATAGCAAAAGTGAGGCAATTTTAGCCACTGAGAATGAGTAATTGCAAATTCTTATTCTCTGCATATTAATGTGAACACTAAACAACCATTCTGCAGTAGCTGGCTCCAGCCAGAAACAGTGAAGACAAGCGAGACAATGGTCAGAAATGCATTTGTGGGCAGAAGCGCAGTCACTAGATGAACTCCCACTGAAATGAGTGGTCTTGAAATTCTGTAACAATTAATTCAGTGCATTTTAAACCAGACCCTTACAGGGCATCCTCAAAATAACAGCCTCTGGTGAGGAAGCACCTAATTTGCTGAAATACCCAGTGCTTGGCATATGATAGCCTCAGCAATGCAGAAATCTACCTGCTTTATGTTCAGTGGGTATACCTTTCTCCATTACGTGCCCATCAACATGGCCTGTCTGATCTGATCATTACCACTGTGTTTGTTGTGCCAGAACACGTGAATATATGTGATAAAAATGAAAATGTGGTCAGGGCTCAAAAGTACATGAAAAACATGAACTTATGCTTCTTAAGTCCTTTTGAATTCAGTCAGCTTGAGGGATTTCTTGTACTCTCTTCCTTGCATACAAGACTGCTCCTATGAGGTGGCTACAGGGTTTTTGCCCAGATCTCACAAGGGGGAGTCTGGCAGATGTGCTCTGTTCTGGCTGCTGTCTCCACCATCACTGAGAGAGAGAGGCTGTGCGGTGTGGGGTTGTGTGAATAACAAGAGACACTATGAAGAATGTCAACAAAAGGACATTCATACTGGAAAATACTAAGAGCATCCTTTCTCCCTTTGCACCAGCCCTATGTTGAATGAATTTAATGCCTTGCAAAATGCCTTTTCTGGGGGTAGGGGTGGGTTCATTTCATTCAAGAAACAGACACTGAGTTAGTCCCACAATCAGTCATTGCTGGGAATACCATGGTAGCTCTCTTTCCACTCCTTCTCCTCATCCTGTCTGTTATTTTTCATTTGTTTGTTTATTAGGTTTGTGAAATAGATTTCTGGAAATCTAAATGAATGAAAAGCAGAAGAAAACTTTAAAAATTGTCATTGGAGGCTCAAAATTCAAAATCTTGAGCTTGTTCAAGGAAGCAAGTCTGGTCAATTAGTGACTGCCAGTGACCCAGTCTTTTGAAACTAATAGCTATCTTAGTGGAAAAGACTCTGCTTTCAAGAAAGCAAAATGTACCATGTCAGAAACACTTCACACTGACAGGCACGAGCTCTGTGCAGATTGGTAAAATCTGTCCATGTTTTCCCTGACGTTTTTCTTGCACACAAGCTTTTGTTCTGTTTTTGCTTTAATTAGTCCCTCCTAGTGCCACTCTAACAAACTAAATTAGGTGTCACTAATAATATACCTTGTAAATGCATTCATTTTGTCTATCTACAAATTCTCCATGCTCAGGCTGTGGTTGTTTTCCATGTCCATTCACTGCACATAATTATATAATCATCTTCTAGAAGTAAACATGAAATAGTTGCTAATCTTCAACTGCTCCCATTTCTCAGTTGTTACTCATGTAGTGTGACAGGCCACCTAGTCCACAAGACAGTAAGTTTGCTCCTCAGTCGACGATAGAAATGTTGACTGTGGGGGATAAGGAATAGCAATTAGTAATACAGTCTATTTGGAACAGATCTGTTTATTTAGCAGAGCTGATTATAAAGTGCAGGCAAACCTTTTCCTAGCCTCTGGGTTTCTTAAACTGCGATCTTCACCATGATGTCCGAATCCTTTGTACTATCCATGTATTCCAGTTAGAAGGCAAATTCAGTTCATTCCAATCCCTTTCATCTGTTTGTGTGACCATCAGGTGAGGTACGTGGTGTATTTCAGACTAGAGCCATCATGTGAACCAAAGATTTAGAGCTTGAGCTCCAGTCTTGAGCTAACACAACAGTGTAGGCATCAAGTGCAGATTTTAAAATCAGAATGGACCTTTAAGATCTTTAAAACATCAACCACAGTATTTCTTCTGATTATATCTGTCTGGAGTCTGCCAGCTTGTGTCTTCATTAAAACAGAGCTTCTAGATCTACTCCTGGCTTAACCAAAAGACACCCAGAGACAGCCCATCAATTCCCTTTGCTCATTGTTCTTATCCCAGGTCACCCTTACTGTTAAATGATTGTGTATATTTTACTCATGAGAGAATGGAGAATCATGAGAAAACAGAACAACATTTGATCCATATTTGTAGCTTGTAAAACCCCTTCCATTTTTTCAGTGAGGAGAAGATACTGTCTCCTACTTCAGCAGATTTTTTGTGGGAAGATGAGGAAAACACCCATGTTCTTAGCAGAAGTCTGAATTCTGGTTAGATTTTCTTGTAGCTGACAAAGCAAAAGGTGGAAGTGACCACTGTGTGTTCAGACTTCTGTGTACTATTTCAGTGAAAGATGTAATATAAGAAGAGAACCATGTGCTTTTCATCAACAAGGTTTATGGGAAAGCATTTTCTTTTTCTCTTCATATTGGCTATACTTTGCATTTAGAAAATCCTGAGTAAATTGCAAGTCAAACCACTAGTTTTTGTTTGTTTTCTTTTTCTTTTTAGTCCTTGTAGGACAGAGCTATGGATTTTTTTGTATGCATTTTTTTTTCTTGAAAAAAATATCAATACCGGAGGGAAATAAGACAGGAGTCACATTTTTTTTTTTTTGTATGTTGTAATGCCTTGTTCTAAAATTTGGTGCTTATAAGACCGTTTGAAAATATTCCTTAAGAATGGGAACCATGTAGAAATAACAGACTTAAATTTGTCTAGTAGGCTGTTGTCTGAAGAAAGTCTTATTGTGGCTTCTCAGTGGTGGCTGCATTCTAAATAATGGAACATGAAGAATAGTTTTCTTACCTTATATTTATACAAAGCTTAGCAGTAGAAAAGCGAGAAATTTAAGAACACCAAAAAAAAAAAAAATCTAACCATTTTTCAAGCATCTCAGACATCTGATTTACAATGCCACTATTATATGAATGAGAGATAGGACTTCAGAAAGCCATCAGATATGGGTAGGAGGTCTATGACTTGCGACAAATCCTATTGGAAATGAGCATCCTTTATCCCTGTGTGATTTCCCATGCTTTTCCAAGGATGTAGTTTAAGAAATGTCTGGGATTCAGCATTTATGATGGAATCTGTAACAAAACCCAGCATGGGAACTGCAAGAAGGTATTTAAGTAGTTTGAGTGAGAGTCAGAAACTGGTTTAAAAAGCATTTCCTGAAGGTACAATCACTTCTGGCACCAGAGTAAAAACACTTACGCATATTTCTGCACCCTGGGGCAGTTTTCAAGAATGTTGCTAATGTTAAATTTGAACTCAGAGGGCTTTAATTTTTCTGTTTGATGGTGAGCACTCGTTATGCAAATAAGATAGCCTTTGGGCAGCTGTCTATTTTCCAAAGTTTTTTTTCTTTTTTGGAAGGATGCTAGTTTAAAATGGAAATTTCCACACTGAAGTTACCTATTTAGTCATATCTTTTTAATGTGCCTGGAAACATGAAGTGAAACATAATCAGATACACGCATCGTAAGTTGAGCCCTGGCATGAAAGGATCCTTGTTTCAGTTTGGCACTGTCAGTGTTGTAACTCCTCCTGGACATTTGCAGCTGGAAATTGCAGCTACTTCCACTTGTGCTCGACCTCATGGCACAGGTAAAACTTCTTTGGTTATCTCTATAGCTGAACTTTGGTGGCCAGGCTATGAAACCAGCTAAATGCCACCATTCTTCCTGATCTACCTCCATGCTGTCAGTTTTTGGGTCAGGGACAGTTTGCGTGAGGACATCCTCAGCATTATAAGGGTAGCTGATCTCTGTACTCTGCCTTGCAGTACTCTTTCTGCCCTCCTGCTGTGTGGTTTTACAGGGGGGATTCATTCTTGCTGGCTAGCTTTTCCATGTGACTGTGGTGGGAGATGTGACCATGCAAGAGGTAGATGGACATTTTGGCCTACATTGTTTCCCATCTGGTGTATCCCTAGGCTTGCCTGAGTGAGGACATGCATCCAGGCACACTTTGTTCATGTAATTGTATTAGGTAACAGCACAGTGTTTGGTAAGCATGGGTCTTATTCACCACCAGCAAAGTCAAAGAACTAGTCAGAAGAGAATCTGAGGACACATCCTGCATTTGTATAACTTGCATGCCATGAACAAAGCCAATGGAGCAAGAATGTTTTATATCTGCAAATAATTTTTTCCTCTCCTGATATTTTTATTCTTCAGTCTCAAAGTCTTATGTAGGATTCAGGGGTTTTGCACCCCTCCACTGTCTCAAAGTCTAGAGATGGGGACCTTTAAGAAGGAGTCTTTAACCTATGTGGAAAAGACAGACCATAATGAGCATGAAAAGTTGAAAAAAAAGAAAATCATTTCAGTAATTTATTTTAACTTATTCCCCATTGACTGTTCTGTCTCAGCAGCGGTTCACAAGAGACATACCACTGTGGTGTGCGAGGTAGATCTCGTGGTCGCGAACACATGGAGGCAAGAACCTGGACTTTAATCTCCAGGAGCTCAGTGAGACTCTGGAGCAACCACTCCAAGGGGGCAGTGGAGGAAAAGAACTGTCCTCTCTTTTAAAGTGCTCCTTGTTTAGACGAAATCATAAATTTCCTAACTTGGTATGTATGATACACTGAGATATTGCCTTCCCACTCCAAGTTTCCTTACCAAGAGCTCTCATTTCTCATGCTGGGCTGGCAGTAAAACATCTGCTTGCCAACATCCAAAAGGGATTTGCTGTACAGTGTTAAGGAGAGCTTTCCCTGCTGGGTTTGGCTTGCTTAATTAAGTAACAATTTACAAAATGCTTTGGATCCATCTGTAGGGAAGATCCTTCTGAAATGTAGCTCATTATCCTAACAATGCAAACCGGCCTGGGTGAGCAAGGGCTGGGGGACCAAACCTGCTCTATAAAGGAGATGCATTACAGAAGATGGGCAGCTTGCTGAGGGGAAAGCAGGTGGCTCCTGTAGGTTGAGTGGGAGTTCTGCTCTCCTGGGGAGGGGAGCAACAGCAGTGTAAGTGCTGAGACTGACAGGAAAAGTTAGTGGAAGTGTTTTCCTATGTTGCTGGGCACAGCTGCAGCACAGCGCTTCGCTGTGCTTGAAGATGTGGTGTTGCTGAGCTTGCAGCTGGAGGCAGGGAGCTGCAGAGCCAGGCAGGGAAGGTTGTACACAGCAAACTTCACTTTTCAGCTATCCATCTCTGTAAAATAACCCGGGTGGCTGGTATCAGAACTCCAGCTTTCCAGAAGTGTGGGATGAAATTAAACAACCCTGGGACATTTCTAGATGAAGAGTGCACGACAGCCTTCCACAGGGACATGGCTCCGTCCCCCTCCTTCCTAAGCACTCTACTTGTCACATGTTTCTTGTGACTGCACTTAAGGGTGATCAAAGTTATTACCTCCTACTTAGCTCTCTTTAATCGCTATGCAGAGGGACAGTGGGGCAGGGTCCTCAGAAGCGTGCCAGGGAGCTCCCAGGGCTCCCAATGGCCTATAGCATTCACTTAACCATCATGGCTGCTTTCTGCTTGCTGTGCCACCTTCTGCTTAAAGGTTCCCGCTCCCAACTCTTTTTAATGCCAGGAGCAACCTGAGTATAGTGATCAGAGTAGCATTCTGTGTTGCCAAGCATATTTTAGAAAGATTTTGGATTATCGGCAAATCATTTCCCACAGGCTACAGCAGAGGACAAAGGGAACTGCTGAGAAGGCTGCTGAGGCAGTTGTGGCTGAGTGAACCATAGCTGGATGCTTCATACTATGGATGTTTTCTTTACTCTGGCATCTGGATCATGTTTGGTACAGTTGTAGGACCTTTTGAAACCCAGCATTTTATTTTTCTAACACTTGGAAAAAATAGACCCTAAAGGAGAAACAACAAGCAAACTAAATCAAAACACATTTTCCCAAAATACACATAAACTTCCCTTTCCAGTAAGTAAGTAAATACCCTAAGGACATTGGATCTCAGCACAAAATCCAAGACTTTGGAAACAGCCTCCATAAGACAAACAAGGAAAGAAATAAACCTTGCTGTCCTGCCAAGGGCAGCCACATGCCTCCGGTGTCTTCATTCTCGGAGGAAATGCTGCAATCACCAGGAGGATACAAGTTCCTGTGACATTTTAGGAACGCTCCGAGAGGAGGAGAGCAGAGAGCCTGTTTGGACCAAGTGCCACCCAACCTGATGTCTCTGCAGCTGAACAGGTGCAAATCCAACACAAGCTGGGTCTTCTCTGTTTTTGTATAAACAAGGGTGGGGGGGTGTTTACTGAGCTGGGGTGAATTATTATACCAGCTCAAATAAAAACAAAGCTGTGCTTTCCCTTTTCAAAGCACACTGCAGGCCTTGTTCACTCTCCCTGCTAATTTTATGCTAAGGGAATACTGGTGACTTTAGGGAATTTCCTGTTGTCATCACAATTAGACACTAACACTGCCAATTTACACATAAAAGGGACAAGTACTGACCTAAGGTGCCATATAAAGAATGGTTACAGCTGTGTTTTAGGACTGGGTTGGTATTTTCTCTCACTTTCTTTTCAGAGATGAGTTGACACAGCAGTAACATTGGTGACCAGACATCACACAAATATGCCCCAACTTTCACTCTGCATCCATAGCCTGCCCAGGGGAGCTCCATTCTGTCTGGATGCAAAAAGTCCTGAAAGAGCATTCATAGACATAAAAAATCATTTTTTTAAGAGGCAGAAGAGATGTTCAAGAACTATTTTTATGATTTCAGTTTGAAAAGAGCCAGGTACTTGATTAAAGGCCTGGCAGTTGGCATTTCAAAAGCCACAGAATAGTCATGACCTATCCACAAAATACAGTGAAAGAGAGAAAATACAGTGAAAGAGAGAAGAAAGAACAGTTCCCACGGAGTGACTTCTTTTCTCCTTTATGACAAGAAAATAAGTGGATGTGATGGCTTCTATGATGCTGTGGGAAAAGGTCCTCTGAAGAGGTGAGGTGGATGGTGGTATGATAGGAGGAGATAACGACCTTGTGTCCCATTCCTGAGACTTTACAGAACCTAGGAACAGTTGCACAGAGATACTCAGTGGCATTTGATGTGAGTTTTCACAGATGTACCTGGGATACCTAGGGTCACATTTTCCTCTGGTGGATAAAATAAACCCATGACAGCTGGAGAGGAATTGTACAGATTCAGTTTCCCAGGTAAATCATTATCAACACCTATGGTGCTGAGACCTTATGGAGTACTTCCTGCATGATAACAACATACAGGTCTTATATCACCCTCTGTGCAACATTTCTGGCACTGTGGGCAAGATCTATGGGCAGTTATCCTAGCTGAAAATCAGAGCCAAGCTGTGAAGTGGGATAAAGATAGGACAGCCCATTTCACAGAAGAGAGAAATGAAACCTCATAACTTGGCTGTCAAAGGGAATCGAGCTCCTGCTCCAGCACGGTGTGATACGGAGGTGTGGTACACAACATATCTGGGCACTCCCAGTACGCCACCAGCTGCATCCATCTGTTGGGTATTTTCCTGTCTTTGATTTTGCTGCTCTTCCAAGTGTCTTCATACAACTTTTTAAAGTTACTGCACTGGCAAATTCTATTTCCTTGGGTATTTCTGACTGTCTCTGTAGCCATAGATGTGAGAAGATTGTAACTGCCACAGGATGGGCCCATATGCTATCGAGCAGATATCACTCCAAGGCAGCTGGGGTGGGTTGCTTATATGCTATGATGGTTTTCTATCCTTTGCCAGGAAATGTCAGCTGGTGCTTGATTAGTTAAACTAAACATTCAGAACAAAATTCAGCAAAGGAAATAAAATACTATTTGGTGAGTAATTTGAACAGCAGCTATAATAAAATATACTACTTTTAAAATGAAAGATCAGCTACTTTCATCTAGTTGCTATCAGTCTCAATTTCTTGAGTTTTCATAAAATTAGATTAAAAAAACCGCTTTCATTTTAATATGTTCGAAAGTCCAGAGAAAGACTTTGAGCTGAAAAATAATTTTATTGATATTACTCCAGATTTATAACTGAGTTCACAATGAGTTCACATAAGCTAAATTTCTATTTCCTTTTAAGACATATTTGCTACATGCCATTCCAAGAGACTTTTAAAAAGATGCAATTTTTTTCAACTTTTTTCTTCATTCCAGACAGAGTTTAGTATTTATGCTGAATTGTTGACAGTTTGGATAGGGTACGTATGAATTAAATTGTTATTAGATTTCAAAATCCAGCCAATATTTGTGTAAACAACATCATTTAAACATAATATGTTCAAATCCCATTGCTATTCGTAAGTTGAACAGTTAGTAGATGGGCCAAAACTGAGGTAAATAACTTCACTGTGTAATAACTTCACTGAAGTCAATTGAATTTGGGCCAATTTACTTTAGATAAGATCTGGCTCTTTTTCCCTTTAACACGATATTGTCCTACTTTTTCTTCCATGAAACTTCTCATGCTGGCCTCCAAATTTCCTTGCAAAATTTTTTTTTTNTCCTTCTCCTTCTCCTTCTCCTTCTTTTTATGTTTTTCTTTCTTTCTTAAGGAGTTTAACACAAGCTATAACAAACTCAACACTGGGAATATACTGAACAACATGCAGCAGAAAAATGCAGTGACACGGGTGATGTTTGTGGTTCAGGAGTTGAAAAAAATGCATTCATGCTTTGTGTAAAAGATTAAAAACTTGATCCTGTTTTCTTGGTGTTGGTGGGAGTTCTGCCACCATTCAACCAGGGAAGATTCAGATCCTTAAGATATTTGATGAAATGGCTTGGCCAAGGATTGTAACTTTGAATACACAAAAGCACACAAAAACTACGTCCAAAATAAACTCAAAATATGACACCTGTCTCTGGTGGCTGAACATTATGTAAGATCCTGCTTTGAAACCAGGGCTGTTGTGTGTAAATTATTGAGCAGATCTGGTAGAGAGGGCACAGAATATTTTTTTCCCAGGAATAGTTGATGAAAGACTCAAATTTTGCTATGCAGAATAGATTGATCTGCAAAGATACTGGTAACACATAAGAAGGGGACATGCAAGGCCAAGGGACTTAACAAGGACCTTAAGTCATGTCCTAGGGACAAGGACTCCACCTGCACAGGAAAGCCTTGATTCTTCCCATTTCATGTCTTGTCTTAGCAGGCTCCTTCACTGTTGATCTCTTAAATTCTTCTTGTGGGACAGGTGAAATAAACCTCTGAGACAAGTCTTACACATTTGAAGATAAAGAAATTTATAAAGCACAAAGAAAATCATACATTGAAGTGGAAAAGGTGTTTGCTGAGTTGTGATTGTAAGATCTACCAAGGGATATATGCTGCCAATGTGCAAATCTCCTCAGTCCCTAGGATTCATATTTCTTAGTGGCAAAACCCCAGACCTGTACAAGAAAAATAGCAGTACACAGTGTCACAGGCAGTTTAATGTTCAAGTGTAACAGGATTTGTGGAAGGAAGAGGAATGAGGATGCTAAATGTTCACTTTCATGTGGGGCAAATTTGGAGGGGGACAGGCTGCAGCTTTGCTCTGGGTGCACTCACCTTTTTCTAAAGCACACATGTATTTGTCTACTGACTTTGGCATCTGCCACGTGGAGAGGTCTGAAAGAAAATGGAGAACATGAACAGGTCTGGGGGGAAGAAAGATGATTTCCCTCACTTTCCTAAAGGGGCAAAATACTCCAAGTATTAAGTCTTCTCAGTCTATTGATTGAACCTGTCTGAACCTGATAGGAATTGTGCCTTCCCAGCTTCCCCTCAGGGTAGGGGTATGAGTTTTTCCCTTATATATCCTTACCTGACTACAGAGCTAAAGAAAATAGCATTCTGTTTTCTGCAGCTCCACGAGCACTTCCCCACGAGTAATACCACCTCCACACCCTTTGGCTTTTCCTGTCTGCTGCTGAACTGTCTCTCTGTTATTTTGGTAGAAAGGTTTTGAGGGGCATCTTAAACTGATTTAGGCAGCATTGCCTTCAAATACAAAAGACCAGTCAGGACTGGACAACTAAAAGGACACTGAGAGGTCTCTGAGTGCACTCCCCATTATGGAGCAGGTTTAATTGTGCCCAAACCTTCCCAACAGATGGCTTCAGGAGCATGCATGAGCAGCTGCTTAGGGGTCATCTCCTCATAAACAATATGGAGGGGAATCAGATCCACAGCCCAGCAGCTCAGGGGTGACTGTTTGCACGGAGGGGCCAAGAGCCTTTGGAAATGGCACCACAAAGGCCAAAGAGAAAAGCTTCTGCTGACCTCTCTGACTATTTATTTGGCTTCAAAACAGTTGTTTGCAGACCTATGTTGTCTATATTTCCAAAGGGTCCATGAAAGATGACTAAAAAAAGTTACCTTGCATATTAATGTATGCCAGCTCAGCAAGCTACTGCATTTTTATCTACAGCAAATTTTCAAGTTTGAAAGCCCCTTCTCAAAGTGCTCAAATGTCAGCTGCCACAACGAGATGAGGTGCCCTGACCTCTGGTTTGGGCCTGTGTTACAAGAGTGCTTGTCTTACTACTACTCATAATCTCTCCCTTACCCCTTCATGGCCCATGGAGACTGTGGGATGAAGGACTTTGCTCCTCTCTGATCACAAATCTAGAGCAGAAAGCTATCAAATTGAGGAGAAGGATCAGAAAGTTGAGGATCAGTCTTTTTTTATAGCTACTTTCTGGCTAGCAATCTTTTTGGTGTATTATTCCCAAAACAATCAGAATGTGCAAATGATGAAAAAACAATAGACAGCTTTTTCCATAAACATTCCCTGCTTTATATCTCCCTTCCATCCTGTGCTCAGCTTTCCCACCGATTGCATGATGTAAACAGTTACAGTTGTCTCCCCTAATTTTCTGAAAGGCTGCAAAATTAACAGCAGAGGTGTACATCCCTCTGTCTGGGTGGGTGGACAGCTAGATCCCAGGTGGCTGAAATCTCTCAGTCTCTACAATGAGACAGGAAAGGGTCAAGGCTGCCTCAGTCTCACCTTTCCCTTCCTGTTGGCTTTCCTCATTTAAAACAGGGAAACTCAGATCCTTCTGGGAGATGACTGTTAGCAAATACTAGTATTTGTAAGGTAATCTCTGCTGTGTACTGGGACAGCTGATGGTCCTGTATTTCCTCATGCTGTTTGCATGCTGTAATGTCATTGTTATGAGGAAGAATATGTTTGTAGAGAAACCTTGGCATCTCATTTGAGTTCTCAAATTTCCTTGCCTCTAAACTCCACACCTCAGATGAAGGATGAAACAGAAATGGGAGCTGCTGTGTGGTGTGGAGGAGGAACATCAGAGGAGTGTTTTGTGCTGCTTTTAACAATTGTCATCCATCTCAAAAGAAATGGCTGTATATTAATATCCCATATTCAAATGCTGTTGGAGATTACCTTGGTCCACAGCATGTCAGATATAGTTATAAGAGTCTACAGTATATCACCTAAGCTCTGGATTTCTTCTTCTCAGTAGTTGTATGCCGGCTTTGCTCCCAGACTGACTTGCCACAAGGTCAAATGTGCACCAGAGCCAGAGCGGTAAGGAGGAGGTACAAAGAGCACAGCTTCTGGCTGGCAAAATAAGTCATAAGGTTGGTTTAGCTGCAACAGGGTCCTGCCCCCCTAAGTTATCTGGCAGTGAAGGATGTTGCTCCTAGGAAAATCCCCTGTGCCTAGGGGACAGATCAGAGCTGCTAACCAGCCTTTTCTTACTCTGTGTATTTATATTCTGTATGTGTTTGTGCTAAAAGTTTAGGTTCTACAATGTTTTATTGCACTTGGGGCAGTACGTAATAAACACTTTTAGCAATGCAAAAATACAACAGAATCCCATTAGTTACAGCTAGAAAATGGAGGATTTTTCCATTTGTACCTAACTGTAAGTGAAAGAAATAACTTAAATGGAAATACAGCTGCTACACAGACTATTACACACATTGAAAGCTAGCTCCTGCTTCTCCTTAATGTATGAAGGACTAACTGATTTCTGTGGGAAGAAGCTATCAGGTTGTGTATAGTACAGTAGAAAATACTGTATGTTATTAATGAGGTTAAAATGTTATTAAAGATGTTATTAATGAGGTTAAAGATGCAGAAAGTATATAACTAATCTCGCTCAGAAAAAGAAAAAATCCTAGAATCCTAATCCTAATGTGTGTAGATAAAAGCAGATGAAAGATATCATTCCAGTAAAAACCATAAGTTTCTTATGAGTTGGAGAAGTACTGCTTACGTTTTTGTTTCTCATTAAGTACAAGTACCTTTTTCATTACTTTTTTAATCTCCTTCTTCTTGAGCTGGAAGCAGAACTGCTTTGTAGCCAAAACAGAGTCACAGCAGGATGATTAGTGCCATTGTGGCCTTTTTGTTAAGCATACTGTGAGGAAGAACTGCCAAATATTTTGAGCGATCAAAGATATAGGACTTGACTGCCTCAAGAGTATAGAAACAAGTGATTAACACTCTCAGTACTGTTGTATCATGTGAATTCAATTCCAGAGCATCCATGCAGCAGTATGACTGGGTCATGGAAGATACTGAGTGCTCTCTTAAGATGCTGCCTTTAGCAGCAAAAATCTTGTGAGCACAATGACCAGAAGGACTAGATCGTTAGACGCCACTGCCTATCTGAGGACTGATTTTGGAATGGGGTTATCAGTCTTATTCTGGTTTCTTGTGGACAAAAATCTGTCCAGATGGCAGAAGGACCCAATACAAGTGGAAAATGCATTGTTGGTTAGTCTTTGCTAAGAAGTCAAGAAAGGTAGAGCTCCTAAGGTTCACCCAGACATGGGGTGATTAGACCATCATGGCTGGTGGCACATTGCTAACTGATGCAAATATGTGGAGCTCATAACACCATTAACTTTGTCCTTTGGGCAGCATGTTTCATTTTCCACATTTGCCAGTACATTTGGGTACATTCCTTGAAAATTACATTTGCTTGGAAAGAAAGTATAGTAAAGGCTGGGTAAAAACTGACAGCAGAGTAATAGGGTTAGGAGAAAGAGAATGTAAAGAATTTCAAATAGCTGTCTTTTGCAAATCTGAGCCTTTTCCTTCCCTGTAGATGTCAGCAGCTTAGCACAGAGAGAGTGACTACAGAAACAAAACTTAGGCAGTAAAGCTGTCACAGTGAGGACTTTGGTTAGGCAGAAGTGATTCCCATTTAACTCAAGGTTAGTGGAAAAAAAAGAATGTAAAAGAAAAGCACAAACCCTAAAGAACGCAGAAAATGCTATCTGCATTTTCATCTTCATAAAGGAGTGTTATGGGATTAAAAAAATGCCAGTGCAGAGATCCCGTAAGCAAACCGTACTGTACCACCTGTAGTTCTTTCTTCCTTCCCATTGAGATGGGCACTTGGATGTTCTGGGAACTTTACAAATACACTGGAAAACAGTCACTTAGTCAAGATCTTCTGATTTAATTAGGTAAATAATATGCATCACTTTGAGCCTATGAGTAGATGTTCACACTATTACTTGTGCTTAAAGTAAAGCACATGCTTAAATACTTATTAAACATGGATCTAAATCTCAAAATGGACCAGGGAGGGGTAACTGGGGAGATACTGCAGAGATACTGGAGAGATAGTTTACATAAGTTAAGCTGTTTCCCTTATGTCTGACTTGAAGCTAAATGATTTCTAAGAGTCCAGTGCATTTATGTGGTTCACTTCAGGGTACCAGCATTTTATCTGCAGTGGATCTGCTTATCCTACAGTCCCAAGTGGTGTGAAGATGGTGCTCAGTGCAGGAACTTTAATGGCATTGAGACTTAAACTCTACATACACAAACACACACACACACAAAAAAAGGAGTAAAAAAAGAATTAATGTCTATTTCATGAGAAGCTCTGAAATTTTGGCATCTTTTTTTCTTGAATCACAGCAGACTGTCAGATTTCAAAATTTCATCAAGAACAGTATTTTTGAAAATCTATTATTTTAGATCTCAGCTTTTCCAATATTAACTTTAAATTTACATTTTGCCTCATTTGGTTTATTATTGTACAAGATGTCCCATGCTCAATTTACATTTCTGATGTTCAGTTTTACTGAAATCAATGTGTTCGCATGAAAGAAATTTAATTTGGCACATTTTATGACAGAAAGATGTGTTTCCTTAGAAGATCTTTAACGAGCTTTAGACTTCAGCAAAAAAATGTAATTAATCAAAAAGCAATCCAAAAGATGGCTCTTTGTAGTGCCACTAAGGCTACTAAATGGTGTGTGTGTTGCAATTACAATCAAGCAGAGCAATTACACTGGAAAATAAAAAGGGCAGTTACTTGTACAAAATTGAAATCCACTGATTTTCCATGCTCCTTTATACAGGATCCACGTTGGGTTTAGAGAAATCGGTTCATGTACATTAAATTTGAGAAAACACTCAAAAGGAAAGAAATTCCTATACCATTGTTTCCTTATGGCTCAGGAATACAACTCTGTCAGGTGTGGTTTGGCAAATAGGCAATCAGAAGTTTTCTGGGAAGCAGCTTTTAAAGATTGCATAAAGTGTTTCTAATTTGCATTGGCTTGACAAGCACAGGCACACAAAATCCAGAATTTCAGATGAACCTTAGAGAGGTGTAAGCTGCTTGACCCAGAATTGGTTTTGACATGAAAAAACTGCTTGTAGAAAGCTTGAAGTTTATATCAGTTTTAATGCTAGTTGGGTGCATAGCTTCCTAGCTGCATCTTCCAACAGAGATGGACTCTAATGAAGCCTATATTTTTTCTCCTCGTATATCAGTAAGAGCGAAAAAGAACAGATGGATTGACTTTTCTCAGGCATCTCTAGACAAAATGCAGGAGTGCTCCAATTCTCTTCTTTCTGCCCAGAAAAATCCCTTCTGCAAAGATTTTGGCATCTAAACGTCATTACATGCTGTGTCTTCTTGTTCATTTCAGAGCCTCTCTGTTGTATTTTTGCTAATTTTTGCTTCTCCTCTGCACTGCAAACTAATTAGAGTAGGGACTTTTTATCCATGTATAACACTGAACAGTTTTCTTGTTTGTCTTTAGCAATGATTATCATTTATATCATGTTTATAATAAGTTTAATTTCTTTTCTATTTGCTAAAGATGAGCATCAGGGAAGATAATGACAAAATGATGTCAGACATTCATAAGAATACCCCTTGCATTTTGAAGATATGTAAAGGTAGAGAAATAATACTGAAAACACATAAATAAAGAAAACAACATATTTTCCCATTGCTCTTAAAAATTATTACAGAACAAGCAAAAAGGTTGCTTCAAAGAAGAAAGTTTCTTGGGTAATTCCTGTGTCAGTACGGAAGGAGACCTGTGGATTTCTGCAGGAAGGCTGGTTACAGACATGCAAGCAAAGGTCAGTGCGGTCCACCTAGCTCCATATCATGTCTCTGATGAGGGCCAGGGAAGGATTCTTAGGAACCATTTTAACAACAGCACCTTTAAGGACTGATGCAGCTCTAGGTATATTGTCATTTCTTTTCCAAGCTGAACAGTCATTCGTCCTCTCTATGTACAGAGATCGTCCATCCTTCTCAGCCTTTTCTGCTCGCTTTCTAGGACTACTACACAGTCTGTGAGATGGGTGGCACCACCACTTGTTGTGCTGAAGGCACCAGAAAGACAATTAAACTCAGTGAAAAGGAACTAGTGACTTCACTGAGTTTTTGGATCCAGCTTGCTTTTATGTAATAAAATTGAAAGGTACAGTTGATTTTCAGAAAGGTGATTAACTCTAATCAGGTAGATAAGTAATCCTATTAAATCAATAAACTATGGCATGTCCCTGAGTGCCCTATGAATCTACATGTATAAGAATATAATTTAAAAGTTGTTAATTATTATTTTTTAAATTTCTGGTCTATTTAGGATCTAAAATGTGTATGATGATAAATGACTAGTTAGTCAAGTGTCCATAAAATGCATTAATATCCCTGAGAATGATAAATCTTCGTTAAATGAATAGAGGCTGACAGTCAAGGATCATGTGTTCTTCAGACCTTCTGATAAATGTTCTTTCTATTATTTCCAATAAACTTTGATACATTAAACTACATAATTTATTCCCAGTAATTTATCTTTGTTCTCATGGGTATCAGCTCCTCTCTTTCCATATTTTCTTTCTACAGAAACACAGAGTAGTTACATCAACATCAGGAACAATAAGCACAATAAAAATCAGCTGGAAGATACCAGGTAAGTACAAATTAATATGATGGCAGTTTCTTGATTAGACTAGAAAAAGAATGGTAAAGAACCATGCATGGCATCTTCTGTACTATGAAAATTCTGTAAATCTGCACTACGGATAATTTCACTTTGTCCTTAATTCACTCGATGCCTCAGTAGCATAGTATTTTGCTATGGGTAGTTATATGCGCTGTACATACTAAGAACAAAAGAACAAGTTCTGGATGCATGGATTTTATTTGGTATTTCTGCTGCATTGAACATGGATTAGCAAACTATCATAGCAAGAGAGAAATCTGCCTTTTTTTTGTTGTTGTTGTTTAGGCAGAGTTTCAGAACCTCACAACTTTTTGCATGACATTATTCATCCGTCTGTCTATCCAACCATCCTTATTAATTGCTAATTAAAAAAAATATCTGGCTACAACCATACTCAAGTCAGAGAGCTTTAAGTACATATCATCTGCAGATTATTCTACAGTTTGTATAAAATTAATTGGGTCTAGTTCAGTCCCCATCAATAAGGCCTAAAATCCAGAACAGTACTTTTTTTTTTTTGATTTTTCAAGTGATTAGAAATCTGCACCAGGCATCTCAGGTATTTTATTTATATATATATTTTATATGCTATACATATACAAAATAAATATCATATAGATGTAGAAAATATGAGCCCTTTCATCTGGTTCACTTCTGTAAAACTCTATAGCTGGACCACTGTCAGGAATGTTTCTCCTAAGAGGAGATTCAGAGGTGTATCTTGGAAGGCTGAGGACAGTGTCTGTTATTTGGGGGTCACCACTTGGGAAAGGGGATTCCCTGGAACAAAGAGCTCTAAAGTGCTTGTTAGCATTAGTTAGGTGTGAGTGCAGCTTAAAGGACTTGCCAGGATGAGAGAAATCTGCAGAGCTTGCTGTCTTCAGAAAGATGACAAGTGACTTCACTGAAGAGCTGGGGGAGAAGTAGCAGGGTTGATTAATATAAAAATGATCTATTTGGGTTGGTAGATCAGAATACAAAGGATTTGAGGTGGAGAAGATGGATCACTCCTCCACATAAATCAAACCAAAGGTCAGTTCTTTTCCCAGCTTATGTGTCATTTCAGAGGGAAGAAGCTTGCAATGCAGAGTGAACAGGGTATATTGTCCACTGTATTGTACGGCTGGGAAAATGCCTAAACGATATTCAAAGACCAGAAACTAATGTTGATTCCCAGTTTTCATTTGAGCTGTTTCAGCCAAATGTACTGCAAAAGTGTAAGAAAGTCTATGATACAATATAAACCATCTTCTTTGTTTTTAATAGAGTTAGTGGGAAAATTTTAAGTGAATTTTTCTTCTAGGTAATACATTTCTTTAGGGATTAACATTTTTTTGCTTAGGTAGAACATTTATTCCCCAATGATGGACTGCTTTGATCATTAGAATAAGCTAAGAATAAGCCACTAAGGTGTTATCATGTTCTCTATCGTTTATTCAAGGTTGTTGAAAGAAGACTAAACCTTATCTGAATATTAAGTATTCAGACAACTTTTTTTACTACCTTCAAACTATTTCTTGTAAGGAAAAGTGGGGAAAATATAATCTTACTCTACTCATTCCTTCTATGGGTAAAAGCAGATATCACCATTGTTCTCTCAGCTCTGATGCCAAAGCCCGAAGAGCTGGAAATGGAAGACGTTGGGCCCATTTGTAGCATGGGGGATCTCTTGTTGGCTCCTCCTCAGCTGAATGTCAGCAGGTCAATCTCTTAGTGAAGAGGAGGGGAAAGAGTAGAAATACATCTGGACTGCTCTGAACCAACCCCATTAGGGCATGTGTTTGTTGAGGCAAAGGCCACAGTAAAGCACAGCCACCTGGAAAGGTCAGCGCAGGGACAGAGCCAGGATGGTCCACCCTGCCTTTATCCTTAGCCCTGTATTTGCTGGGAAGAGTGAACACAGTGTCCAGTCTCAGTCAGAAGAGGACAACTGATGCAAGTAAAAAAGACCCTTTCAAAGTATAATAGATCAATAATTTATTGCCAGCCAACAAAATATTCACACTCAATTCTGTACAGAGAAATTCATCTGCAAACTACCCCTACCTCATGTGCTTATGTTTATGTGTATTTAAATATATAATACTACATCATCCTTTCACTGCACATCATACAGTGATCTTTCTTCTAGCATCTGCCTGATAGTTTCCAGTGAACTGAGAAATATATAAGATGAAGGAAAAGAGCTCCACTGGAGCCCTTGAACAGGAAATCTTGTGCAACTTATATCACATGCCTGATATGATTTCTGTAAATTAGCTACCCACAGAGCAATGGTTGATTTTCATGTGGTGAGAGATGGGAACAGCTTGTCAAATTGTGTGCTCACCTGCTACAGCACAACAGAATGTGCTGCAGGGCCAAAATGCACGAAGCCCCAGAACAACAGTCCTCTGTAGAAAACACTGCCTTGTAGATTTGCCAGTGCTCCAAATAGTTTTCAGATGGAGGTATATCTGAATAGTGCCGTAAAGGCATTGTGACTATTGTGCAGATGCAGAAGGGGCATGGCTTGGCCCGTATCTGAGCCAATATTGTGCTATTTCCAAAATGCATTGGAACCCTTTGAGACAGCATGTGTCTATTATTATACAAGTTAAATTTACATGCAGTATCATCTTCACTATGAATAGGACTTGGGAGAATAAAACAATCTTTGGCTGCTGTAATGTCTCCTTGCTATAGTGAATAATTAATCCTTGAGTAAAGGTGACTCCAGATTTTTTTCTCATCTGTCAAAGTAGCTCTGGCACCATTTCATCTCTCACTCTGAAAAAATTTAGGAAAACAGGATCTAGGGATGCAAATGAATGCTGTTTCATACCGATATTGCAATGCTGGCCTGGCAGGTTTGACTAAATTTCTTAATGGAAGTGCATAGATATTTTCTTTATAATACTATGTTCTTGGACACCCAGTTGTTCTTTTGGAGTGTCGATTTTTAAAGCTTGGATTATTTCCCTGCTCTGGCATGCAGCATATCCCCCAGCAGTGAGATGAAGGTAAACCACTTGTGCTGCAGGCCTTGTCCTGGTCACTCCAGCATCTGCTCTTTGGAGTGGTAGAGGCTCAGGGAGGAGATGCTGGTCTGGCAGGGTGTGTTAGCTTGGTGCAGCACTGACCTAACACTGTCCCCATCTGCCCCACTACTCCCGCACTTCACTATACACAGCCTCATGCACCATGGCAGGGGTTTGGGTTGACAGCAATCTCTTCCCCCTCTCCTGCTGGCAGAAAGGGTGCCATTGCTGCTGTCCAGCATCACTTCACAAAGCCAGGGCTTGGAACGTCAGAAGTGATTTCTCCAGGGGCCCATTCCAGAGCCCAAATTACAATGAACCTTAAACTGACTAAAGACAGGATTTTGGACTGAATTTACGATGGTTTATCCCAAGTTTTATTTCCAGCTCTGTTTTGTTGCTACAAACTTTCACCTCTAGATGCCCCCCTCAGGTAATTAACATAATGTCATTGCTTCAAAGCATGTCATTTGCTCAGTAACAGTCCCAATTACTCAGGGGTTACCGGCTTTAGACTTTCAAAATGCACTAGCTACAGAAAGTACCATGACCCCAATTATTACAGATATGTTCATGGATCAAAGACCTTGCAGTCAGACTTCTCCTTCTGACTAATCATTAACCAGGGGGAACATTGTGGAGCTGCCACTGATTTTTCTTGAGTTACTTTAACAGGCTGACCATATGGCGTGTTCCTTCATCCTTAGTGGAATTCCAGAAGATTAGTCAGCTAAACCTGATAGGACTTCTGGAAAGGACATTGGTGGCAGTTATAGAGATTGTAGTGAATAAACAGAGATGACAGAATGGTGGAGCAGTTGGACAGTGAGGTGTGGACATGTTTAAAGGGGAGAGAAACTAAAACCATCTCCTAGGCCTGTGAATCCTTCCTACACTTCTGTCTCCTGAGGAGACAAGCTCATTGGAAACCTGAACTCCAGAGGCCTTTTATGTAAACTTTTCCTAAGAGCTCAAGCTGAATGTAGGCTACTTCAGGGTCCAAGCAATCGGAGTGCTGATGTAGTATATGCACAGATTATTGTATGCAATATTTTTGTAATAATGTATTGTAATAATATATTGTATGCAACAGATCCTCAGATGTGCTTCTGGTGGGACAAATCATTACCAGAGTACTATGTATTTCTGTCAATGGGGGAGCTTTCTGATGTGATCACCTAACATTTTTCACTGGAGCAGATAGCTCTGGCTGCATTTGTAGTCAGATCTTATTTTGTATCACCAGGAAATGCATTCCTTTACCCACGCAATAAATTAGAAAAAACATACACATATCTACATATTCATTTATATAAGCACTACAAAATTGAGATTGTCAGGAAGCCTTGCATTAAAACCTTCATTCCTGATTAGAAGATGGCATGCTGAGTACTTCAACCCATTTTGCACTTCAAAACAAGCTATTATTAGGGCATGCATCCCTTTACACTTTCACTTAATGAGAGCTGTTCTATCGAGCTGCAACAATGATGCACCCAATGTAAAATTTCAGCAAAAAGTGTGCTTTTGTTAAACATTTCCTTGCAAAATAAAAGGCTGAATACTGCCTTTGCAAGGCTTGAGTCACACATAATACATTGGTTTGAATCTGGATAATGCCATTTTCTCTTCAACATCTCTGTAACGCCCACATGGAATTTGGTTCATGTTGCGACCCTCTTAGGTTAACATAGTGCTGCAGTGCTCATGTAGGACTACATGCTCATTTAGTCCAGAGTATCCAGCTTTCGGGATACCAGAAGGAGCATATCTTACAGTTTAGGGGGAAGAACCAGGGAATGTGAGGTCCCAGGGCTGGAATATCTGTAGGATTTGCTCATCTCCTTCTTTCCTAGTGCTGGGAAAACAAATTCTATCCTAAGGAGCTACAATAAAATCCACTTCCAAAATGGATTGAGGCAGCTGGATTTCAAGAAGACAGTGCCAATAGTAGAGTACAGAGACAGGACTGCTCCTGAGAGACAGGTTGGTAAAAACAGCAAGGACAAGAGGAAATCACTTGCATGCAGCTGCATGGGAGCCATCAGCCAGGATGGACTGAGCTTTCTCCACAGTAACCCTGGGAGTGATCAGGTTTGATGCATGCAATGGTCACTGATTTCAAAGGGAGCATTTCAGTGAGATTCAAAACCCTGCACTGCTGTACTTGAGATCCCCCAGTATGAAAATCGCTTTTCTTTCCTAGTGATCTCAGTACATTTTAGCAGCATTAACTCCAGCAAGGTCTGCTCTCACCACCACCAAAACAGAGCCCTGCTACCATCTATGATGTTACATTTCTCTACAAAGAGTATCTGCTCTGCTTGTTGGTGGTAACATCCCCTATTCATGAATTATGCTTGGTTGAGCATTTTGACTTGTTTCTCCTACCTCAGCTTCACCAAAGATTGCATATGTGATAGCTAGAAAAATCACAGGGATTGCAAGAACAAGAAAGCGTTAAAGGAACAGGACTTTTGTTTCCTTTACTCTTGAATTTGAAGGGGTTTTAAATTTAGAAAAACACAGGATCCAAAAATGCATGAACTGAGTCTACAGCTTACTATGACTAAAGTATTATAAAATACTCTGATGGAGACAGACAGATTAAAAAATTGCTGGAGTCAAACCCATGAGTATTAAATAAGTTCTCTTACATGCTCTTGGATCTTTCTTGAACATGATATAATTAAAGGAAAAACACACCATGTCTTTATTGAAGATATAAAAGATAGTGCTGTATAAATAAATAAGAAATCATTAAATAATATTTACTTTAAATATGTACCTACAGACATTTATGCAGATAATGCTCAAGAAAAAAATAAGCAGAAAATATTTTTAGTGCAGCCTGTTCTTCAGCCATGACTTATTCAATTTTATGTCACTTGTATTTGAAGGGTGATTTGTTCTGAATATTTTGCAACACCATTTGTTTCCTGTTTGAAATGTCACTGGAAACTTAGGTGTCTTCTGTGAAATGTCAGTACAATGAAATCCAGAGAACCATCAGGATGATAAGAAAAGGCCCCGATCCTATAGTGAGGCTGGACTGTACAGATTTGTGTTGGAATGGTATATTTTGCTCTAGCACCTGATATGTATGAGAATACCTGTGTTGGGGTGGGGCGCCACTTCATTACTGATAGGGGATGCTATTCATTAGTACAGCCCCTTCCTTGTGGTGTGACTTCAAGTGCATTGCTGCCTCAAGGAGAGCTAGTGTGGAGGACACTGACCTCAACCTGCCTCCTCTCTCCTGGTAAATCTGCATTTGTGTATTACAGAACTCAGTGGTCCAAAGATGCAAACTGTCAATGTGCAAAATTTCATTAACTTGCAAAGCAGTAAGACAAGAGTCCCCCAGGCCAAACTGCAGATCTGCAAATCACAGTGTAATACAGAGGTGAATAATGAAATAGAAAAGGAGAACAGAGGGAACAGTACTGATGGTTCCCATTACTCCTTGCTGAGGCTGCTTCCAGTGCCCACTGAAACAGCCAGCAACACAGCCTTAATCTTTGGAGAACAGGGTCATGCACAACCACAGCCAGGAGGAAAATAAGTGCAACTAGAAGGAAAAAAATTTCTTCTCTTAGGAGTATTCAGGGTTGCAATAGAGTAACAGCTACCTAGCCTGGTGTATATGCTTCTGCTCTGCTGTTTGGGAAAGGCAGAATTGTAAAAGTAGTAAGTGTTTCAGTTTTATAGAACTTTGAATGTGTTAACTAATGAACTGACTATGCAGTTTTCCTAGCAGTTATGTTGCTGATTACCTCCATTTAATATTAATGACTTATTCTGTTAGGGGATTCTTTATGCTTTAAGAAAGGAAGAGAAATGCAAATAGTCTTCTGCGGTTTGCAAGCTCTCTCAGCCTCCCTCTACGAAATTCCTATGGAAGTACAAGGATTTGAACATCCACATACTAAGATCTGAGGGATGAGTTCATATGTGCTCTGAAAAACAACACTGTTGGACTCACACTGCTTCACATATTGCCAGCTTGTGTAAAGTTTTCCACTTGGTGCGTAATAAATGATAACGGAGCAAGTCACTAAGAGATAACGTAGCTCGACAAAAGTGTGCAGACGTAACCAAATTAAGACACTGTGCACCCTTCAGTTTTCAGGCTACCTTGGCAACACTAATAAACTTCTAATGGTTGACAAGTCTAAAATGTTTAAACTCCTCTTTTTTAAACAAACTTTAAGCAACCTTTCCTCAAATTAAAAACAGTCGTCTCTCCTTAATTTTGGAGTAGATCTTTTTTTTTCTCAGGATGGACATAATAATGACTTATTTCCTCTGATTCATGGGTAGAGAATACTTCCTCAAGTCTCTTTTTCAGTTTGACACTGAAAATGAACCCACAGAGTGGAAATCCAGGCTGAGTCAGCCTTCATATCAGCTTTCTGTGAAAGAATCACCCTTATTTCCAATTATCTAACCCAGTGGCTGCTAAAGTATTGATGCTTCCAAGCTACAGACATGAGAAATTAGTTACTGAGGCAAATTGCCTCGCTGTGCTTCCATTTTCAGATGTAATTCCACTGAAGGAACACTTGATTTTCTCATCAAGTCCATTTTTCAAAGAGCAAATTAACGTGGAGAACTTTCTTGGACATACAGTACTGTTGCACACTGCTGTTTTATGGGGGAGGAATTAAAGATCTCAAAATACTGTGATTCTGTCTGAGACCACTACTTGACCTCTCTCTGAACGGGTCTTCTGCATGGTTTTGGCTTAACAAGGCCAGCTTCTAGACCTTGACCAGCACAGATTTTTGCTTCCAGCAATGAGCTCAGGATCAGTATGGGGAAGTACTGTTATAAAGGGCAGGATGAAATCCAGAGCTCCTGCCCCAAAGCCAGCCCAGGCAGATAATTTCTGGTGCATCTAAAACATTTTAGGTGGGAAATCAGTGAAGGATCTGTAGGTAGAGGTCCATAAATTATTTTGCTCAATGTTATTCTTGTGTTTCTAGCTTCCTGAATTAGGCACCTAATTGTCTGTAAAATGCATTAAGAAAAAATGATAGTTACAAATCAACACCCTTTTTGGGAAGCTACCATATACTTGTAGAGACACTGAGCAGAAAATTGTGGAATCAGTGTTACCTCTCAGTAGCTCAGATGTCTATGTGCGGCTAAGAAGGAGCCACAGCCTACTCAGCATGTGTAGCTCCTTGAGGGGAGTTGTCTGAACTCAGCCTCTTCTCATCTCAGATGAACTGCAGTGATTAGGGGAGAGCTCTTCCTGTTTTCTACCCATGTCCAGGAATGCAAAGCACCCGGCCTCAGATTCAACATCTTGTCCTGCCTGCTCTAATTCCAGCCAGGGTTTGAGCCCATCTCCTGCTGAGAGATGTAAGGAATGGAGCTGCTTGGGTGAGCTGTCCTAACTGGGAGTCCTGCTCCCAGATAAACCCCCTAGGCCCTGAAGGTTGCCAGGACAGGAATGTGATGGTTTTGTTGATCCTGTTCAGCAACTCACAGGGCCTGTACCAGCATTTAGAGAAGAGGCAGAACTTCTTTTGTGCAAACTTTGAACACGCAAGAACAAGAAGTCTTGGGCTAGGCAACATCTCAGAGATGTCTTGGAAGACCTGGGTGCTTACATGTCTCTACATCTAGCCTTACATCATGCACTTTGTTCAACAGCTGTTCTTAAATGTAATAACCAATGTAATAAGATAGTGTCCCTGGTGCTGTGTGTATCCACATCGTGAACACAGAGTGCACCTGCATTTCCTCCTTGCACTTACCCAGAGAAATAACATCTGCACACTTGCAAACCATTAGAGTTGCCCAGATGGCTGCTTTGCTTGCAGTTACCATGCCTATTTCCTGCATGCGCAGGGTTTGTATATGCAACTGGGCCACTGTTTTTCCAGATGTAGCTCACAAAGTAGTGAAGATCTACAATCCCATCAGGATTTATGGAGACATAGGGAACTGGATGTATCAAAGTCTCTGAGCTAGTCATCTAGGCTCTCAACAATGACAACTCCATGGATTTGTTCATCGCATCCTAAAAGGGAACACTAGCACTTCCCATTAGAAGACTTTGTGCATGGTTTTAGCACAATTTGAATGGGAAGTGCTAAAAATAATAATAGTAAAGCTGACAAAATAAGAAGGATTTTGGGTTAATCTCAGGCCAGTTAATTATTCAACATCTCTTTCTTAAGTTCTTTCCTTGACTTACTTTCTTATTTTCCATTTAATGTCAGACATTTTCTTTCAGTACCTTAATTAGTCCATCCATAAATATGGATTGGCTCAAACTATGCCTCTTGCGTATTGAAGGAATATCACAGTAATCCTTCCTATATTAATTTTCACCTTAAGATCAACCATTTCTCCATTTTGAATTAATTCTTTTTTTAATAAAGTTTGTGTTTGAACTTTTATGTGTAATATATATATATATATTTAAAAATGACTGTTTTGCATTTTTTGGCCCTGTTTCTTCAATAGTATTTTAAAAACTTCTCTTAAGTTTTGAAACATTCAACTTCAATTTGTTCTTCATGCTTAAAAGAAAATCAGTTTTGCTTGTAAACAAAGCACATATACATTTTCTTTTAAAAAATGTCTTGTGTTAAAAATAAAAAGAAACCATAGCATCACAGTCTTCAAGCGGCTGGGGCAAAAGCCCTCTACTTGACAGAGGAGGTAGTGGCTTTCTAGAGAAAAGTTGATGGAATCATAGAAGTTGCAAAAAGCCATAATACATCAGTGTGATGAAATCTGAAATCTGTTATTGCTATCACCAGGTGTATCCATTAGTCAGGTTAGTTGTACATGCATATGGCTAATGTTATATATACACTCAGTGCTTCCTTCTGCAAATATGAATTTGGATGTTCCCTAAGATAAAGGCTTAAGAGGGAGGAAAGCTGGGACTATGCAAAACATGCAAGATAAGAGGTGGGAGACCAGTGTCTGTAAACAAACTACCTATAATGTGTGTATCTTGCATTTAATATCTAAGACATGCCTAATAATACCTTATCAAACACAAGATAGGATGCAGATCCTGATATGATGAAGTAACTATGCCCTGCCTCTGAGAAAATCCCTCCAAGGATCTTGCCTTCCTTTCAGTTTTCTGAACTCTTCAGAGAATTTAAATTAATGAAAACTTTCCCAATGGACGGTAAAAGAATAAAATGCAGATTCATCCATCTCTCTTGTGTATATTCCCACAGGGAGCTGTGACCCAAACTTTGGAGATGAGTTGCCAGAGACAGAATCACAGAGACAGAATTCTTATGCTCTTTCACCAAGGATCTGCTGCTCGTTACTGTCACGCTTAAAATAGCAGGTAAAATCAATTTTGATTTGCTAAAGCTTGTTTGTTTTTATGTTCTACCTCCATGAAACTAAAGCACACCTATATGACTATTAATATATATTTTTAAAAGCATTTTTATTTTAATCAACAAAATAATAATAATAATAAAAAGATTAAATATTTAATAAGGAACAATTAAAGTAGCTGTTAAATCCTGGAATCCTTTTTCATATGTCTGGTAGGAGAAGAAGATGAAATTTGTTTCAAGAAAAAGTCTTTTGAAAGTTTTTAAGAAAAAAGATACAAAAGGACTGAGAAAAAAAACCCTAAGCAACAATATTCTTAGATTTCAGTTTTTACAAATTCTTACAATAATAATGATCATAATTCAAAATGGATGCTATCCATTGAAATAAAAGGGAAAACACTGTGAGATATAACTCTCTAATTTCATCTTTTTTTTTTTTCTTTTAATCAGCTGGGCTTATGTGTTTCAATATACTGCCAAAAGTAATGGGAAAAGTTCCCTTGCATTCTACTGCCTGGTCTTGCTTACATCTGAGCAAAAGCGTCCAGAGAAGGGGCTAGTGGAATTCAGCGGACCTCTTGGTATGTAGCAAAAGGAAGGGCAATATCAGATATAGATAACAGAGAAAACATTTTAATTGAATCCAGCTATAACCCCATCAAAATCACCATTCCCTTCTGGGTCCAAACCAGAAGGCCAATAGCTGCTGCTTTGCAGCTCCCTGTGGAAATGTGCTCTGTAGAGACTTGCAATTCACTGCTTTAGTTGGCTTGTTCCATGGGAAAAGTTGTCTATTCATTTAACTGCTCTGAATGGTGCAGGAAACTGGAACCAAAATAATATTATTTTACTTTCATGTTTTCTGCTTTTCACCAGTAGATGAAGGTCTTCATTGCTCTAGCCTTTCTTGTAGGTTCAGTGCAAGACTTGGGTCTGACTGTGTAGTCTTAACTGTAGGCCTGAAGGTTTAGGTGGCATAGCATCTCTGACCAGGAAATCCCATCCTAAACCTTTCATCCAGGGGAGAATTATGCAGGCTGAGATTAGACTGAAGCAATCCCACAAACGTCGAGATGATGAACAGGCCCTTTCTAACCTTTAGAGGTTAGACACATTGCTGCAACATGCTGAAGTATTATGCTAGTTATTTTGAGAGGTGAAGGCTAGAAGCTTTGAGGGGACAAATGGAGAAGACATAAGGGCCTACATTGATAGTTTGTGAAAGGGATCACACTGCCTTCATTGGCTATGTGACTGTGGCAGTTTGTACTTGTCACCCCACACCCCAGCCCCACTGCAGCTGCATTGGCTGGGGAGCAGGAGAATCCAGGCAGGGTCTCCTGATTTCTAGTTCATTTGGCTTTGCCATGGTCTGCAGTCAGTATGCGAGCTCCCCTCCAGGCAACTTGGGGACCTGGGGAAAGAGGGCTTGCAGGGTCAGAATAATAACTTCAGTTTCTTTCAGTCTGTTTGGTCCTGGTGGAAAAGAAAGTCTGAGTTAGCAAGAAAAAACTCATGACAGAAAAGTCATCTGTTTATTAAAAAATATTGTTGCTGGTGCTCCTGGCATTCTCTTTATTGTACATTACACCACCTTTGGGGAAAAGGATTTGCTAGATTTTTTTTTTATTTTTATTTTTTGTAAAAATAGTGTTGAAGACTTCCAGGGTCATAATAAATTATAATTGCACATTTCTATTTTTTCCCCCATTCTTGTTAGTTTAGGAGAATATAAAAAAGGTAGGGTTTTTTTGTTTTTGTTTTTGTTTTTGTTTTTGTTTTGCTTAAATGTAATTAACTAAGAAATCCAAGTCACCCTGGGTTGGAATCTGAAAGCCTGGATTCAACTCGGATGAACTTTTAAAGATCAATTCATAATGCCTCGAAACATTTGTGTATGAGGAATGCTTTTATTTTTTTTTTTCCACAGTCCTTCCAAGAATGTAAGCATCCTTTTTCTTTAGACTCAGGGTCTGTTTTCTCCTTGATATATTTCTCAATTAGAATTCTAAAACTAATGATTTTCTTTTTTCATGCTGACAAAGAGAATAAAGGGCTCTACACTGTTTTCTTTAACGTTTTAAAATCTCAAGCAAACCTGAAAACTGCAAGAAGCCACCTTAAAAGAGTTATACTAAATAAATGTTGCAGCCGCAGGATTAAGTCCTTTTCTCTAAAGAAAAGAAAAATAAAAATGAAAAAAGAGGGACTCTTCAAATAACCATTGAGTTTCCACATGTGGAGATGAAACACTGAATGTTCTCTCCAAGGCTATTTGTATTAGTCCGAGTGTTGATCTCTAAGAACCTGAACATCTTAGCATTTGGAGATCAAATGTGGGGCTTTAATTTTGCCTTGTGTCTAACCAATGGTATTATAAATTACCCAGCATGCTAACGCTGCCTATTCAAGTTGTATAGCACTGGAAGAAACCTCTCATGCCGCTGACTTCAGTTGCTCCTATTACCAGGTAGCCATTTTCTGTACCTACATCTGTTCCTCATATCCAGTCACAATGTTTCCTCACAGTCTAACGAGCTTATGCTCCTTGCTACACAAATCCCAAACCCACAAAAAGCAATGTGAACAACATCCTTGTTGTGTTCCTGTTTCATACCTGCAAGCATCCCCTTCCAATATGTCCTTGTTTGTGTTTTTTGTTATTGCAACGGTTGCTAACAGAAACCGCTAGAGTTAAAGTTTATAAGAGCTTGCATTGTACCCTCTTGTATTTTTTTTTTCCACACACATTCAACTTTCCCAAACTTAGCATTATGAAAAGAAAATTTCCCAGGCTTGATTATATTCAAAAGAAAAATTATTTGGAAAGTTTGAGTAAAATCTCGTAAGCAGCTTTTAAGTGAGATGAAAATGAGGAGCATAGGAAACTTGGTAAGGTCAGAAGACATGATCCTGCTCCCACAGACATCATCAACTATGTTTCCAAAGTCATCCCAGAAGATCTAGAACCAGGGACAGGGGCTGTTGCTCCTCATTTCTTGTATAGACAGAGTTGCCAATAAATTTTGGTAGATTTTGTAGTGTAAAGGCCAAATCCCAAACCCAACAAGGCAACATTAGCCTGCACAGACCACTGGGTTCTGGGAGAACCACTTAATTAACCATGAGACCCATTAGTTCAGGGTTTCTTAGTTGTTTCTCACTCAGCAAATCACTACTCAGAAAACTTGTGTGATGAGTGTCAGTGGGAGAAATCTGAACATGCACCAAGTCCTTATTTTGTGGCTGTCCATAACTTTGCTCTTTTATGGTAACACTTTCATTTAAAAAAGATAAAACAAACAAACAACAAAACAAAACAAACAAAAAAACAACCAACCCTCCCCCAAAACAACAAAAAAACACAACACCTAAAAATCCCTTGTGTTTCTTATGCAGAGATCAGCACTCTCTCAGTCTTGGTGCTGGAAGCAGACTCTGCTAGTGATCAAGGAGATAAGCTTGTTTTTGTCTATATCTGTGTTGTGACAAGAGTCCGCTGCAAAGCTAGCTTCATGTTCTATGCAAGAATAGTAAGGTGTCTGTACTGTACTGTATAAATGGTCAAAGGCTGAAAGTGTTTGCATATTTAACATGTCACTTTTGGTAATGCAGTTGTATCTTTCTCTATTTTTTATACCATTCTCTTCCTCCTGCAGAAAGAGTTGCTTCTGTCACACAGTGTGTTGTATTTCACAACAAGCTCGTCCAGCAGAACCAAGGAATATCATAATTAAATTGAGACTGTAAAGGTACCAATGTATATATGTGCAAGGTATATAACTAACTACCCAAGCCACAGTTCAAGCAAGCAAATATGCCTGATAAGGATTTTGAATGCCTAACTTTTTTTCAGACCTGTGAAAATCCTTATTTACAAAAATGAAAAGTGTGTTCTATACAAAACTGAGTATCAGGAGGAACAAGTTCCCACAGCACCCAAAAGCACAGCTGGAGGGTAGCATAAGGACAACGTCAGACTCTTGTTTTAAGAGTAATTGCTCTAAGTCCCTTAAAGGTAGCTAATTCAGCAGCTACTGGTCAAGACTAACAGGGACAATCCAGGTAGAGAGAGAAAGGACTGTGTGAAAACCTCTGCCTTTTGATCCACTTGAAATGATGGGGCAATCTGCAATGCAACTACCAATCTACTATCCCTGAACTATGGTAAATGCTACATCAATGTCCTTGTTGATTGGATCAGGGTGCTGCAGAAGAAAACCTTCGCTCTTGTCACAGAGACTTGAGTGTATGAGGCAGGGTGAATTACAAATGTCTTAGTCTCTAAAATATATCATGTTTATATTTGCAGCATCTGCTCCTTCTAATTTCATCATTTAAACATCAAGAGAAAACTCTTCTTGCTTACAAAACATATATATTTTGTATTGTAAGCAAGAACTATGTGTATCGTGCTCCAGTATCTTTTTCTCTATGCAAACACTTTGAGCAACTATAATATAAAGAGCTGCTGGCAAACCTCCAAGAAGAGTTCAGGATGGAAGTTAAACAGCCTGAGCTGTTATGGTTCAGCAAACAACACCTCTTTTGTCTGGTAGATCCTACAGTTTCTTAATAATTTTGGAACATAGAACAATAATGTCTCACAGCTAGGTGCCCATGGCTTGCTAAAAGAGACATCAACACAGGGGACTAAGTCCATGGACTCCAGCTTGGAAGTCCTGTGCCCTGCCAGAAGAGAGCTGAAACAGATACATGTCTGGCTGCTACCAGAAGATACAATAATACACAATGATCATTGAATTACATAATCTTTCTAGGTCTTTCTGAGTTCTTGCTCCCTACAAAAGGCAAGACCAAGAAGAGAACTGGTGGTGACTCTCTTGAGTCTTTTAAGGTGACAAATTAAGTGATTACCCTTGGGGATGATATGAAACAAAGTTAGGGAGGAGTCTTTCTGTTCTGTCATGATTCAGGACATTGGTCTGGTACAGGAATCTGTGTAGGCTCAGAGGAATTCTGTGGAGAGCAGCTTGCAGGAGATATATTTGCACTCCCACCCTTCCCTGGAGCATGTGTTTGACTGGTTAACATCAATTAATGGTTGTAAACACTGGTCAATCAGTAAATTTCATACGATCTCCTTGACACTCAGGGTTTTTCCTCTGATAGATCAGCTCAAGTCTTAAGCCTGCAATTTTACATCACAGTATACCCTATATTTCTCCTCCAGTTTTCATCATGGCTAATAGGTTTCCCTGCTCTCAGTCCTGAAGCCTCATTTGTAGTAGATGAATGCAATTAAACTGCTGTGTTTGGTTGGCAGGTGAAAGGATTCTTGCTCACAGAGTATAGTTAAACTTTTAAAGAGATTAGCAGTCCTTCAAAATAAAATGATCCAAGTGCTTTTGACAAAACTAACCAGTATTTCTTCAGAATAATACAACACTTTCAGTCTTGCTTTTTCCTTGCAGCTTCTTCCTCTAAGTCACTTAAAAGTGACTTAAAAAGCAACTTCTGAGGATGCTTTTATCCCTGTAAGTTGCTCAGAGGGAGTACATTTCTGAAGTTAATGAGGTTCTAAATCTGTCCACCAGTCTTCTCTGCCACCCCAACTTCTTGAGAACAACATAGCTCAGATTAGTGTCATCTTCCATTATCTTCCCTGGGAACTGGGACAGGCCATCTCTCCTGGGTACAGAATAGGTGATGAGATATTTATTAAGTTAAATGATCTAAGATGAAGTCCAGGGTGCAGATGATGAAGAGATAGAACGCAGAGTATGTTTATGTTCATGCGTGTGTCTGTGTGTGTGTTCAGATCACAAAAAGACAGGTAAATGCTTCCTTGGGTCACAGGCCCAGAAGTTGGACACCTTTCTTCCAGTGGCATTGTGCACAAGGGAACTTTGTTGTTTTTTGTTTTCCTCTCTGTCCGTGCTTCTTCATCATGTTTCTTGATAGCCAGAAAGGATCTCCTGACACTTCTAATTCCACTAAAGCAGTTTCTTCTCTCGGTGGTGGTTTAGATTTCTGTCTTGGCTTGCATTCAGGGAAACCAACCACATTGTGCGTTTGGGAACCAGACCTTGAGTTTTTGAGAGTTGTCTCTGCTTAAGAAAACACGACGGTGGTGTTTGCAACCTGTGTAGTCTCAGACTTCAGAAAATAAAGACACCTCAGAACTCAGTTTTTAAAATAAACTTTAATTCAGTTAGAAGTCCTTTTAAAGTAAGGTCTGATCTGTGCTTTCTACACAGGAAATGAGAGAACTCCTTTGTCAAGGTCCCACTTTAAATGAGGAATCTTTCAGAGGGTGTGTTGCCTCAGGGCTGATCTCGTTTACTGCCATTTTACACCAGGGTGACACCTTTTATTGCCCTAGCATGACTTTCAGTTTGCACATGGGAAGGTGTAAGAATCCCTGTCAGACATGCTAACAGGCTACGGATCAGTGCTTATATCATGGAGCTTTCATTGACATTAGAGTGACTAAAGAATTGTGGGTCTGGGTCTATATGCCTAAGAAAGATTTCACCTGTTGTTAACTTCCAGCCTTCCCATTCTCACTTTCTTTTGTTAATCCAAGTGAGCAGATTACTGAAATGTTTAATGCACTATTTCAGTCCCAATGAACCAGGGTCACGTCAGCTTGTTGTAATGATTTACCAATGATCGGTGGCAGCGCTGTAGTTCTACAAGAAAACCCAGATTTTTTTTTTTTTTTTGCCAGCACTCAGATGCAGTCTTGAAATCAGCAAGAACCATGTGCAGCCGAGAGTCAAACTGGATTTAGGACCCAAATTTTGTTTGTGAGCAGGATACCTCAAAAAATTAAATCAAACTAAAGGTGACCTGTATGCCGCATGCAAGGAGGATCAGCTCTGCTCCAAAACCCACTGCTATTTCACTGGCTGTGAAATACAGAAAACCAAATTGCTGCCATCTCAACCCACCAACAGACAGATCACATGCCAGCAGCTGATGACTTGTACTTTCTGATGTTAGGCTTGCTGCAGCTTAGAGTCCCTGCTGCTCTCCCTTCTTTCAAAAACGACTCCTGCTGGGCTGGTGATGTTTGTTAGCTCACCAGAATCACAGAGCTCATCGTCAGCTGCACAGCGCTCATGCCGCTGAGAGGCTGCCTTCTGCTAGAGGAGTGCCACAGGGTATGTTGCAATCTTTCCATATTAATGGCATAGCATGATGCTAAGCAGCAGGGGCTGCTGCCTGAGAACCTTTCAAGACACCAACACTTTTACTTATTTATTTTTTACCTGCTTTTGTTATAAGATCATCAAGGATGTTTTCACTGGTCCCAAGAGCCATAGCTTTGCTTTCTTTTTTGAAGGAATAGTTGGTATTTCCTGCTGCCTCCTCCACCCAGTACTGTGGTCACATCACTGGAGGACAAGTTAGTCCCTTCGGGCATCTTTTTTTCACTACCTGTACAATAAACAGTGAAGCGACACAGCTTCAGTGTGCCCTTCTCCCTGCCCCTGGTAGAACTGAAATTCCACTGAGCTGAGACACTGTTTCTCCCATCCCAAAGCTGAAAGGGAACCTGGAACCAAAGCAGTGGGAATCTAGCATGCTATGCCTTCTATTGCCTTCTGTAAGGGCAGAATTAACCCTAAACCTAGTCTCCAACACAGACCTATAAGTATATTTGAGAATACACCTAATATAGTTAGAATGGAGAGGGTAAACCTACTACAAATATTTCTTCATCTTGCTAAAGTGGAAGTAACCCTGAAAAATATTTGCTTGTGTGTGTCTATTACCGGTGTAAATGTGTCCACCAAGTACTGGAGAGTTACACCTGCACAAAGCAATTGGACCTTCTATACCATCTCCCCACTAGGATTTTTGGCTGGTTAAGCATTGCCTGTGGCAGTAGGTAGTAACAGATTCCGTCTGAAGAAACATGCATTTCTATCAGTAATGTTGTGTTTGTAGAGTTTGCTGCTTAATTGGCTTCAACTCTGGGGTCAGAATGAACTGTTCTGTTCAGCCAAGCAAGAGAAGTTGGTCACACTTGACTCACGTATAAGGAAATTGGAGCAAAAAAAAGGGAATGATGGAAATTAGAAGCTGTCCCTCCTTCCTGAGCCATGGTCTCCTCTTGCACAGTACCTAAAACTGTAGTGGGATCAGCATTGCTACACAGAGCTTTCTTAGTGAAGAGACTGACTGAATGTTGTGGTGTACCATCAGGGGCCCATCATACTAATTGCTGTACAAATAAGTAATTTAAAAACAGTCCTTGCTTCAGAGAGGTTATAGTCTATGTTTAACACAAGATGCGACACAAAGGCACGTGGAGTGGTGGGAGAGTGAGGGCCTGATGTGTTTCTGTACACTCTCTGTTTCAGCATTTCAATACCATGAGGCTGAACTGCTCTCCAAGCTTCTATCTCTAAGTTTGAACTGATCTCTCTCTACTTTTTTGGAGTCACTGAATTCAAAGTCAAGATCCAAACACTGCTCAAGCACTTGACATTCAGAAGGGGGAAATATTCACATTGATGTGATTTGAAATCAACAGCAATTTAGAGTAGAGGTTATAGTTGAGGAGAAAGTGAAGATCTGGGTTTCATAGAAGGAAAAGAGAACATCTAGTTGCAAGCTGTGGATTGCACTCAGTGGAGAAGACCTTGCTTACACACAGTAAGTGTCAAGCAAAATTCTATATTCAATTCTGTTTTCTTCACGTAATGATCAATTGGAAAAGAGCTGCACTAATCAGAAGATACGCTTTCTGGGAAGCGCGCCCGTCTGTTCTTACAGGATACCTTCCACTGCAAGTACCAGACCTCAAAACAGCCCAGAGAAAAAACCTCTCTGATCCAAGCAATTTAAATTCAATGAATGTGATTTGGCTTGCAGTTAGTTCCCTAGGAAGTAATGAAAGAGGTAATTAAAGACTGGACAACTACCTTAAGTAAAACATTATTCATTAGAGCAAAAGCATTTCAGAGAAACTGTTTTCAGGCTGTGAAAACCAGCTCCAGGCCTCTCTGTGCATCACTACGGCTGCCCATTTCAAGAGGGGGGAATGAGGCATCTTTCTGAAGGTCCTGCCACAGTCCGCTTGTCCTAGATGCCCGTGGAGGAACAGACTTGCATCAGCACATGTTGTGGAAAAATCAGGGAAGTGGTAGGATTTTTCTGCACTCTCCTCTCCAACAGCATTACTCCCTGATCGCAAGCTGCAGTCTTCCTGGCTTTGCTCACCTAGTCTATGCCATCCTGAAACATCTGTCCTGAACTTTCTTCCGGCAAAACAGTAGCAAAAAAGGCTGGAAGTGTGGTTTAGAGGTGATGGCTGTTGCCTGAAGAAAGTGGATTACCCTGGTTAAAAGATCTGTCGGATGTTGGGAGGACACAGAGAGGGTGGAAAAGGGTCATACAGGGAGAGTCTTTGACAAGGGAATTTGATTAGCCACTTGCTTTTGAGAAAGCAAAAATTATTACCAACTTCAAGAAGAGTATGTCCCAGCCATTTAATGGAGAGTGCTCCAATGATAACAACAGAGCAGGTAGTAAATTGCTTCTCTGAATTGAAGTGGAACAACATTTGCTATTCAGTCAAGGAACTGTGCATTTTATAAGATCCTAAAAGCAGTTCCTCAGAAAAAAATAACAATTGAAAATATCCGAAACCACTTTAAGTAAATTTACCAAGGTGAAGATAAATAGCAGCATAACTGTACCTGTGCACACATTGGTGCACCCACCACTATAGTATTATTAAAACTTATGGGGAGTGACTAACTACATCTCTCTATAGTGGGTTTGAACACATCCTTGCTTACCCAACATTTGTCCCTGAACGATGGGTTTCTATTCTGAGTTGAGGTGAGCAGTACTGATACTAGCTTCATTTACATTCAGCTTTGACCCTTATAGATAATTTTACACTGCATCCTGTTTTACAATCCTATAGCATGTGCTAACGAGAACAGTGACTTGGAACTGTGCTGTGTTTCTCTCTACCACCAATAATTGTTTCTGTCCTTACTATGTGCCTTGTTAGCTGCACATCAAGCCTGAGGGACCCATGAAACCTCACAAGAAGCAAACACCACAGGAGACCTTTGTAAAGAAGTTGATATAACTACCAACTAAACCAGTGCAATCAGTCTCCATGTCATTTTTTTTTCTGTCTTCTGTTCTTACTAGTTGATGCTAAATAATACCCTTTTTACTTGCAAATGCTGAGCCTTAGTTGAAATAAAATAACCTGACTGTGGAAAGTTCAAGTTTGATGCCTCAGTGAACCACATGAAAGAAAATACTTGTATTACCCTGTAGAATGAGGGAAGAGTTAACAATGCTCCTTTGCTGACAGGATACCTTAAAAGCGATTTTGTTGTGGCATTGATACTGTACCCTAATTGATGTGAATGGGACTGCCAATGTGTACAAGGACTGCTGGGTCAACACAGGCTTTACAGATAGGAATTGGTATTATTGTCTTTTGTAGCTTTTGTAGGATGCAGCTGTGATGGTTGCAGGTCCGTGTAGCTCAAACCTTTGTGGGTGATTGTGGTTCCTCTGTCTCTACCTTGGGTTGAGGCTGATGGCAAGAGTGACTGTGCCTTGGGAAGGAGTGGCTTGTCAACCACCATGCTGTGCTCTTAATATCACCAAGAGGCATCACGAGTAATCAGGAAATAGATCAGGTTTTCAGTGTTGCAACTGTGGGACTGTCATCACTGCAAGCCAGCAACAGTGCAATGAAAACACAGTCAATATCGTCTAACAATTCCCCAGGTGCATCTTTTTCTTCAAGATTATAGGTTGTTAACACATTGACAAAGTGACAATGTGCAGACAGTGAAAAAGGAAGAAAAGACAAGAAAATTATTAACATTTCAAAACAATTAAGTTATCATGAAAATTGGTAATCTTTCCCAATTCTTTTGCCATTACTGCTGGCTGACTCTATCACTGTAATGTTATTAAGAACATTTTTAAGTAGGACAAATGTCAGCAAGAAATAATTCATGTAGAGTTGATCTTTTCTTAGGGTAGTAAGAAGGACCAGGTGACATCTTGAGATCCCTTCCAGGCTAGTTTTTCTTCTAAAACATTCTGAAAATCTGCTCTCTCAGATCAGCAGTGATTTGCATTCATTTTGCATGGGTGGAAATGAATACACCAGCTTCTTGCAATAGAGGAGTCAGTCCCTATTGCATACAGATCAGGCCCATTTTTAGCTACTAGGACTCAAGATATTCAAACACCTGAAAACTATCTGACTTTGATGTTATGCATTCTGCTTTGCAGATTTTTAATGAGAAAATCTCATATTTGATATATTCTGGATCTAGAAACTAATTGATGAGTAAGCCTAAAACATTCACTAAAATATTCTTCCTGTAGCTCAATGTTATTTTCATTCTGCCCATTTAAATTCTTTCTTCTTCCATCTTTCTTAGCATTTCAATTACAGTTCATCTTGAATAACTAAGAAGGAAATACTTTTGCAGAAGACTAAATCATCATTTCCTTGGTGTAAAATAATTTTTCTCTTCTTAAGCAAACACAAGCCTAGAAAGATCTTTGTTATTTTTTTTCCTGTATTCTGTCTGATGAGATGGTATTTTAGGACTAACTTTCATTAAGCTTTTACATAAACAGAAAAAAATCAAATTGTATATAAATTCTTCATAAGCTGTTAATCATTTGCAAGCTGACCTTAAAAATTCTTTAAAACATCTCTACTTGTGAACAGTAGAAAAAACTTCTATACAGAATAGTACCAAACAGTAGTAATGACTCAGAACAAGCTCACTGGCTAGTTTTCTTTTTCTTTTTCTTTTTCTTTTTCTTTTTCTTTTTCTTTTTCTTTTTCTTTTTCTTTTTCTTTTTCTTTTTCTTTTTCTTTTTCTTTTTCTTTTTCTTTTTCTTTCTTTTTCTTTTTCTTTTTCTTTCTTTTTCTTTTTCTTTTTCTTTTTCTTTTTCTTTTTCTTTTTCTTTTTCTTTTTCTTTCTTTTTTTTTTTTTTCCTTTTCCTTTTCCTTTGTGTGGCATTTTTTTGTCTGTTTACAAGGTCTTAGTATTGCCATCTTGGACCTTCATCTAGAAAAAAGTCATAATCCAGCCAAGATTGAATAAGTAGTATGACCTCAGAACTGCTCATAACACTCATGTGGACTAAGAAGTGGTTTTCAAATTTGCTAGAAAGCGTTTTTGTAAACAGAATCAGTGACATGAAGACAAGCTGCTAGATTTTTAAAAAGGAGTTGGATAGCAGAAAAAGGTTTCCCAAGAGGAGATTAATTGAGGTATGGGTCTCTGTGTGTGTGTGTGAAACTCTGCTGTTGAGTATGGAGGCTGTTGCATACATATGGACATATGGACTTGTTCCCTCAGGTGTAAAGGTGCAAGAAGATGTTAGCAAGCACAGGTAGCTGAAACCAGTGTTTGGGATTATACTCCAAGGATAAATTGGGTAATTGCACTCTGGACATGTATAATTCCCTCTCACCTGTACGTACAAGTGTTTTGGAGAGCTACCATTTGCAGAGCACAGCTGCCCTTCAGTGGTTGGTATCTACATGTGTAAGGAGTTCTGTGCACTGCTTGAACATACTGCGCTCCAGGACAACTTGGTAAGTGAGTAGATTAAGGAACCATAGAGCTTGAGGCCCTTTGGGGGACTTCTGATGTCCCTCTATAAACATGAGTTGATATTCTCTGTCTTGCATGGTGACCTCTTTACCTTGGCTGAGGTAGATAAAATATTTTTTACTCATTTTTTAAAGGCTAAAATTACTAAGTATCATAACCTGTAAAGTGTACCAGGAGCCATTTGACATGTTCTTAGGTGAAGCGAATTGCAATGGCACCTCTGAACCCAGCAGGCTACTTTATGGATCCATAGCAGGGAGAATGGTCTACCTCCTGCTATGGAGCATACAGGATTTGCTCATGTACATCTGGTACCATCAAATGTTTCTTTGGGCTGTTGCCATGTTATACACTGGGAGGAACTCAAGGGCTGAATGATTGAGATTATTATCTACTCTTTTGTTTTCTTCATGGCCACTGTGCAGAACAATTACCCTGAACAAAACCTGTCACAGACAGGGAGAAACATAGCCTTTCTTTTCAGGCCTCCTCCGAACCTGCCCATCCCTTACAAGGTTATTTTGTAGGGTGATGGTATGTCTAACTAAAACAAAACAGAAGTGCTTTGCTTTTCTAGCTAGACACCAATCCAGACAATCAAAGAAATCTTTTATTTAGCTTGATGTTAAACTGGATTGATGTGGAAAAAAATCACTTGCCCTGAACCTCTGATTTATGAACAGGTCCTTACTCAGCTTAGAAAATTTTCATCCAATGAGATGATGTTTACCGGGGGGACACAGTGTATGACAGAGGTCTTTCACAGGGAATGACAGAGTTGCCTGGAAGTTTATGAAAATGCAGATACTGAGCTATCAGCATGCTTGATTAATTAACACTTGTTTATATGCTGGTTCTTTCAGGTTTGTTTCAACAACCCAGAACTGATTCTAATAAAATCCCTTTGCGGGTTCTTTTTCCTTCCACACACTTAACTCATGATTGCAAAAATCATTACCACTTTTGATTATAATCTTTAATTAGCAGGAAAATATATGTGTTGAATTATTTAGTTAGTGTTCATTTTCATCATCACATTTTGACAGCTTTTGCATTAATAAATCTTTTGTAGACCAAAGACCCTGGACAGCCTTGGACTGGGTTGCTTAAGGACTTTTGTTAAACACTTTGCTTTCCAAAGACCTTAAAACACGGTATGCTACTGAGGATTTTTCACTCCCAGCTGAGCTTCCTGATCACTAGTTTGTCTCTTCTGCTCACTTTATAGCTTAATGAATCTTTAAAAGCTTTTCTTCTGAGTGGAACCAGTTCAAAAGGAGAGGAAGAGATAACATCCCTGCACAGCCTGTCACACAAGAGTGGTTGTGTGGCTTGAGGCCAAATTCATCACTTGTCTGCTGCATGGCCTCCTGGGTTGGTTCTGGAGCTACTCAATTGGTTTTCCATGGAGAAAAACTTTGAATATAGCTTATTCTTTATGATGTTCTCAAAGGAGCCTTTATCTACCTCATGGAGGTGCCCTGGCAACTCTGTGCTTGACGCAGCATCCCTTGTGTCTTAAATCTGTATTTCTGGTGAGTGGATAAAATGGCTCAAAGTGTCCTCAGAAGGGCCCCAGCATCCCCACCAAGGCCTTTGAGGCTGGAGATAGCAGAAGTTAAGGGTATCCTATGGGTTTATCCAGCTTATATAAAATGAAGACCATACTGTACCATGAACTTCAGAATCGGAAGAAACCAGGTTTCCTGTCCATAACCACGTTAGACCCACGAGGTCCCTGCATGTGGAAATCACTACCAAGTTGTAAAAAAAAGCCTCTTTGACTGGACCCCTTCTTGTTATTTAAGACACACTGCAGTCCCTATTTGTTCATTTCCAAGGTCATCATCTGCGTTGGCCTGTAAGGCTGAGTACAGCTGCCAGTGAACTGGGATCACTGAAGTTCTCTGACACTGTCTGAGGCTATCAGGATTTTAAGCTGTGGACGAGATGCTGAGGTTTAGGTTTTGTCTGATTATTGCTTTTGTGTGATTTTCTATCCAATTTGATGAAATTACAGTGTTCATAATTGCAAGCATTTTGGGTAAGTATTTCTGTGTACATGTAATTTACCAACTTTAATGAGTAAATAAGCACCTAACTGCTGTGGTAAGAGATGCTCCCCAAATCTTTAAATAATAATAAATAATACTGACACAATGGAGCGCTCAGACTGGAACAATTGCCCCATGTGGCATTACACCCATACAATAAACCATTTAAAATTGTTTTAAATGCTTTCTGTCGTCATTGGTGGTGGTATAATAATTTTGCATGGTTCATTTGCTGCAGTAGTTAATTTTCTTCAGTGCTTCTGGAAGGAGTGATTATTATCAGAAAAAATGACTATAACAAGACTGTGTTATTATATGTTCAGTTTCCATCAGGAATTTCTCAATCCATATCAAACTGGAATCAATGCAGGGGAGGAGCGTTGGCAGAGGAATAACACTGTTTGTTGAAACCAGGCTGGTTCTGACTAGTCACCTGAATACTGGTGAATTTCAACAACCCATTGCATTTTTCAGTTGAAAACCTTGTAGTTAGGTTCTGTCCATCATTGTTCCTTCTGCTGTATGTTGTGCACAAATGTCCTACAGACAAGGAGGGTGAATTCATGGACTATGTGCTGTAGAACAGTAGACATACGGAGTTAGCCATATGACTGCATTTGCCATTGCCAGGGCTCCTGTCCACTCGACATCATTACTGACTACTCTCTGTGCCTCTGGCTATAGCACTGTCACCCCTTGGCCGTCGGGTAGTGAACTCCTGGTTCCCTCTTGCCGTTCAGTAGCAAGGAGATTAAATTGATCTATCCTAGTGAGATTTGAGGAGAAAACCTGCCACTGAGGACAAGAAGTCTTTGGTTTCCTGGCAGGATGGGTGTGAGCATCCACCCAGAGGTTTAGTGCTTGCCCAAGTGCTTTTGCTGTAGGGACAGACCTTCACCTCTCCCTTTCCCAGGCTAAGCTCCAATTTACTCTCATACTTGGAGGTAAACTCTGATATTCAGATACAGTAAATAAATCCCAGTTTTAAGACTTTGTCTTCTTTCAGGAGTACGTGCAGTGAAACAGCTCCACAAGTTCAAGCTGCGTGTGCTAGCCACCTGGAACACGTGTGCCACATCTTTGTGACGGCATCCTCAGCCAGACTTTTGCTCTGAATCCATCCTATAGGATCCAATGCTATAACCCAAAATGGCGGTGATCTTCCTCCCAGAGTTTCTGAGTGCCAACCCATGGCCTCAGCCCCCACATGCACCTGGTTCTTAAAACCTCACATCAAGTCTTCCTCTGCTTTTTCCATGTCCATCCACTCTCAAGTCCATCCTTCTCCCAGCAATATAGGACCCATTCAGATAGCTCTATCTATCAGATAGCTTGCCCTGGTAAAGAAACAATTATCCAGGAAATAAGTAAGCTGGAATGTTACAAAACTTTCCACATTTTTCTTCAAAGAAATTTTAACTGGAGGTTATACAGCAAAATATTTGTCTGTTCTTCAAAAATATGAGTTCTCTAACTTTTTCGGTTGGGCAAATCAGGATCAAAAGTCATCATTAAAAGGAAAGAAGAAAAAACCAAATTGAATTGCACATCTTAATATTTTGTCACTCAATAGCTTCATAATCTATTTTCTTATTTTAAGAATTTGAGTTATATGAGTTATACGAAAATATATTACTATTAATGAACCTGCTCTGAACTTAGAAAGACAAGCTGGGACCTTTTCACAGCTTTTGTTAAAAACAATTAGCAATGAGAAATGGTGATTTCCTCTGAAAAGTTTCCTTTTGACATTTGCAACCAACACCCCCAAAATATTCCCCAAACAAAATATTTTTACATGAATTTGCCTAAAATGAAACTCAGCCACTCTGATTCTAAGTAACAGTATCCATTCAGTATTGTACTAGAGTTTAACAACTGCACTTAAAATACTAATTCAGATTGATGCTTCTGACTGACCTTACATTGCAATGTCTGCAACTGAGTACGAATATATGAGTACTGATTGAAAAAGTAACATAGATAATACATAATCTGTATAATCTGAAAAAGTTCCTATAGCCATATCTCTTTTTGAGGCATCCTTGAATACAAGATGCTGCATCTCAAGGACTTATCTTCAGACTTGTTTCTTGGCAAATTAATCTTTTCAATTGCTTTTCCTTGCTTGTCAACTTTTTATGCCGGTCTTTTCAGTAAATGAGTTGTTTATACATATCACCCTTCAGTTAGCTTTAAGTAGATATTTAAGCTGTGATACTACTACTTTTTTTTTTAAGGGACTTGCAAGTCTGGCATCTCCTTAGGGGTGGAAAAGATTAAAGCAGTATTCCTGACAGCAGAAATGATTAAGGGAAGGCTCTTCAGAGTGCACTTGTGTGTTCAAAGTGTGGGTATCGTAATGTTTACTGAGACGGCTGTTAACAAAGTATCAGAAACACAGAAACAGTGAGCATCCTTACCGCCTTTAACAAATTTCTAGTGCCTGTTGCCGTCTGTGAGCACACAAAAACCAGCCAGGAGTCTGGGGAGTGAAGGTAACATCTCATCAGATCCATTTCATGGGCAAGTGCAGTACTTTGTTTTGAAAAAGCAAAAATCAGTGAGCATGACAAAGAACCCTTCCCAAACCTGCCCCTGCTTCCTGAGCAGCAGGTAAGTACTTTGGCTGATGAGCGGATGAGCAGCAGGAAAGCAGTTAGCCCGGCATCAACAGGGAAACATGGGATCCTCACAGCACTGCCCCCACCTTGCGCATCACAGAGGCACTCAAAAAAGCTGGAGTTCTTGGTGTGAGCCCTTTGCCCATGGTGCTGTGGCCATGCAGCAGCAGCAAGGCTGGAGCAGCTCTGTGCCCAGGAACAGCTCCTGGCCTCGACTCTGCAGGCTGCCCGGCTCCTTCAGCCTTGCCACGCTGCCACAGGCTGCTCCAACAGAGAAGGTGACAAGGCAAATGTGCCTGCCATCCTTCTGGGCTCAAAGGAAGACTGGGCTGCCTAATGGCCAGGCTTTCCAAGGGCTCTCCCGTTGCTTGTGGTGTGTTGTCTTTGGCTGCTGCACGCTGGGAGGAGGAGCTAGGGAGCAGGAGGGAAAGAAGGCCAGTTAATGTGAAGTTAATGGAAAGCAGGGCAGGAAAAATGAGATTGGAGGAGGGAGATAAGAAGGGATCTCCTGGGTCATGGAGTACACTGCTGAGATAGGCAAACAAAGTACAGATCGATTAATTAAAATGGGAGTAATTAAAAGCAAGTTAATTAAAGATTAATTGATTGATAAGTAGTTACATAATTTCTATTCACTATAATTAGATTAATTCATTAATTAGAAATAGCATGTATTTATTAAAATGTAATCAAATTTTAGGTCTCATTGGTGAGTTTGCCCTCACTGATTTTTTTGTTTGTCTGTTTGTTGGTTCCTCTCTCTTGCCTGGTAACTGCAAACTTTCCTAAAATTCTGGGTAAATTAATTCATGGCCACATGTAGCTGGTTTGTTCTTGTTCCCATTTAGAGAGAAGTGTATGCGTAGCCCGACTCGGTGTGGCAGCTCTGCCAGCTGTGCTTTGTGACCTCCAGATGCAGAGGTGTAAGAGGTGGCCATGCCCATCTGCCTGCCCCTGCCCTCATGGGGTGCTGGTGCCTGCAGTCAGAACTAAACCAGCAGCGCAGCACTGTTACATTTTGTCAGGGAGGTCAGTACTGCCCTGTATCCCCCCAGCCTGTTTTGTCAGTAACAAATTAACCCTGGACTCTTTAATTTGTGCTTTCTAATTCCATCATAAAATGGAAAGAGATTTTGTACCCTATGTTAGAGACAAATTTCCAGCCACAAAACCTGACTTTCCTTGTTCTTCATGCAACATGCACAGGTTACAGCTCCTAGTCCTTCGGGGAGGTGTCACTCCAAAGAAGCAGGATATGGCCACTGTGATTGTGGCCAGCATCTTGGTAGGTATTTCCAAGCCATGAATGCCTGCCCTAAAACACTTTGCAGCATTTGATCTGACAACCTGTGAGTAGCAAGATCTCATTTATTCAGCTGGCATGTGGGGCTCCGAGCCTATCCACTGTCATTTGCAAGATATTTCATGGTGGCAGCAATTATTGTAATCAGTCCCTTCAGTAGCAGGCTTGAAGCCTACTCTTTCCATTGACATGGCTGATCTAACTGCAGAATAAGTCACATGTTAGCAGCTGGACTACAAACCACCCACAGATGTTGCTCAATAGGAGCCTGAGTAAGTCCACCCACTGCGGGTACATTTAGTCCTCCTAGAACAGGCAGGTGTATAATCTAGGAAATTTTCCAGTTCAGCCCTTGGAGACCTGAATCATTAATGTTTAGTGCAAAGAAACAAGGTCCTTTTTACCCATGGGGAGGGAAAGAAAAAGACCACAAGCACAGAAAAAAGAGGTAGGACATCTGAGAGGAAGCAACCAGTTTTTCTTTATGCCAAAGCTAGCTCTTGGCTTTCAGTATAAGAAATAACACAGTAGTCTCTCCCAATACTCTGATAATTTTTTTTGTGTGTTATCTGGAGCATTCACACTGCTTGCAAGCTGGGGTCACAGGCGCCAGGCTGTGAATCAGCTGAAATAGTTAGGGACTTCTGCTGCTGGTGGCTCTGAGAAGTGTGCTTACACCTTCTGTAGCTGAACTTCTCTAGTTTTCCTTGAGGGAAACAAGCTCATGGACTCACTTGGGGTCTGCATGGCTCTGAGGAGTGGTGGCACCATGGTGGGTCCCTGCTTGGACCCTTTGCCTTCCTATCACACCCTATCAGAGTGGGAAAGCCCCGGCTTTCCCTGCCATGAGAGCTGCAGGAGAACAGCACTCATGGTAGATGAATTTAGTTGAAAGTGTGGCCTGGGCATCATCCTTACTGTGCAATGCAAAACACAAAGAGGTCCATTGGACCATTTTCAGGAAATAAGGGACTTCTAGGGCAGAGTGCCCAAAAGGCATTCACACATGGAGTCCTGTATATTCCCATAGCCCTGACATAGTGCTGTAAATGGCTAAGCAAATAATAGCCTGAGAAAAAAAGAAAACCTCTTTTTTTTTTTTTTTTTTTTTTTCCTTTTCTGCAGTTTTCCTCATTGTCTTTCTGGACCTTTTTCCAAAATTGTAGTATTTTGTAAAGGCAGAGTGGCTCAAGCCTCAAACAGGCTGCTGGCAATGGGAAGAAGGATAGAGAGTCCCAGAACAGCTGTCCCAAACCTCAGCTTTGAGTGAGCACTTTCATGGCCATTAGTACAGGGACACTTTTTAATGGTCCTGGAACATCACCTCACTTGTGTGACCTCAGTGAACCAGATTCTTTCGCCCATGCAAACCAGCATTTTCTCCCCTATATCCAGCAGTTTGGTTTTGCTGTAAACTGGCTGAGCCTGTGGCTCCAGACCTTTATATCTTCACTTCAGTTCTCTGTCACTTTGTATTTTGTTCTTACTTCAAAAAAACTTCATTTAAAGAAAGAAAGAGTAAGAAAAGCGCTTTTCAGTTTTGATCACTGTGATTTACTCGAGACATGACAGGGTGTGGAGTTGCTGCCTGGTCCCTGCAAGGTATGTATAACGCAGTTAGTCACAGGGCAACATAAATAGGCACTTCTGAATTGTAAGCACTTCTGTGACTAGCAAATGTGCTGCAGCCTCATCCGAGAAAAGGACACTTCTCCTGGCATTTACAAAACAGCTGACAATACCTCTACAAAGTTTTCTGCTTTTGCCCAGGGCTCTTAGTTATGGAGCCACAAGTTTCATGTAGCTTTAATTAACAGCTGAGTTAGACATACATTTTGATGTAACTGTTGACTTCTTAAGGACATTAACTGTGTTTTGGTTTCTTATCTATTTTTTTTTTTTTGGAGTGAATATCAATGCCCTGGAAAAAAATAGAAACAAAAATCTCTTGTTACTTTTTAAAGCCAAAATCAAAACCCTCTTGGGAAAATTTCTTGACTGGGGATGAGAAATGAGTTGTTTTCAGTTCCTTCAGTTTGGTCAATTGTCTTGGCAGAGTTGTTCAATGACTTCTGACTGCTGTTTGTCAAACAAGTGGGAGAGTATTCACTCCTGCCTTGAGACATTTTTGGGACTTGGCATAGGGTTGCTGAAGTACAGGAAGTTCCGGCTAAGTATGAGGGGACACTTCTTTACTGTGAGGGTGACAGAGCACTGGAACAGGTTGCCCAGAGAGGTTGTGGAGGCTCCTTCTCTGGAGATATTCAAACCCCTCCTGGATGCCATCCTGCACAACGTGCTCTAGGTGACCCTGCTTGGCAGGGGGGTTGGACTAGATGATCTTCAGAGGTCCCTTCCAACCCAGCCCATTCTGTGGTTCTATGATTCTGTGATTCTGTGAAATATCCAAGAAGAACCAACAGCAGCTGATTGAATGCAGAATTACATTATACTCTGTTGGAAAAAAATCACCAAAAAAGTTTTTTTATTATGTCTACAAGTAAACTTTCTTCACCAAAGACATCACTGGGGTGGGGAAAGAAGAAGAGTTCTCATTGACCATGCATTCTCACAGCAAGAATTACATTTGGTACTGTGACAGAAAAGATGAACCTTTGGATGAGATACACAACCGGAAGGAACTATAAAGATCAGCCAGGGCAGACCGAGGTGGGTCAACAGCTGCTCATATGCTTATTGCATCCTTTCTTGGGTATTATAAATGAGGTAGCTTTTATCCAGTGCTTTGAAGTCCTTAGATTGAAAGTGTGCAGGACTAAAGAAGAACAGATGAAGGGTGAAATACAGAACAAGCTGTTTTTAAATATATATATATATATATATATATATCGACAGATGGTATTGTACCAAAAGCAATGACCAATTTGCTATTCTGTTGTTGAAACCCCAATCCAACAATCTGAATTTATAGGGAGTCAAGTTTCCTTTTGAAATATGCAAATTGCACTTAATCATGAGATTATAAAGTAATAAACACTTCTTCTTTAAATGGTTTTGGCTCAGATAAAATCAAATTTCATCAGATGTACCCCTCAGGACGACAGATTATAGAGTCATTTTGCTTCAAATTCTTATGCTTTTTCCACTGGGAAACATTTTAATCTGTAGTTTTCTGACACTGTCTTCTAAACAGTTTGTCCCCAGCACAACACATGAATTCTACGTGCCATGTTTCATTGGCAAATTAGCAAGGACACAGAAAAACTGCATCAACATATCATAAAAAATGCAAAAGCATTGAACACTCACTTACAGCCCGAGCTGTTCCAAACAACTCAGTAGCTGAAATGGTTGAAGACCTACTATTTTTAGAGCTGGATGACTGTCTAAATCACACCTAATTTTCTGGGATCTATTGCTATCAGTAGTGGGGAAATCAGAGGCAGATGAAATGAGCAATTCACTGTTGGCAGTGATGTACAGGAGAGTGTCTGATTCAGAGCAGACACTAACATTTTATCTGTCAGATGCAGTTCATAAAGTCACGTGCCTTGAGGTGTAGCATGAGTGAGTGTGTGGCTGGTCTCCACTTGACATTAGAAATAGGCTTGCTCAGGCTAGTCAAGCCATTTGCAAAGCTGCCCAAAGGTCATTCAGTCATATGTTTACAAGATGAGGTCTGATCAAGACTGTGCTCTAACATTGCCTTTTACCGAGGCAGAGCAGAGTGCAAGCTTAGGGCCACCGTCTCCTCACAATTCTCTTTGTGACACCTATTCCACAGAAGCTTCCTTTCGGGGACAGGACTGTTAGCATGGAAGACGTACGTTGTACCTCAGATGTGCCTCAAAGCATGTGCTGAACAGGAGGAATCACTTCCATGCATGAAGAGGAATATTTTTTGCAGGACCCGTTCCAGGTTGCAGATGATGGGTTTTCCAGTGGGTGTTGTTTAATGTCTTCATATGGACTGAGAAGATCAAATCCCACCACACTTCAAACTTAAAAACATGACTGAGTCTGTGGCTTAGTGAGTTACTGCCTTCAACAGATGTGTGGTAGGCAAATTTCCACAGCAAATATGAAGTAAAAAAAAAAAAAAAAAAAGGAGGTTTAAACCTCTTTCTTTGATACTGTGATTTAATCCCCACTTGTTTTGTCCTAAGAAGGTAAAAAATGTTAATGATGATGACTCAGGTGTTGGGCAGAACTGAGGAACTTTGATGGTGTGTTGGATCCCACAAAGGTACATGCAGGAGTGTCACGGGGACCTGCTGTACTCCAGGGATTCCTGATGGCTGCCACATCTCTTCCTGGGTCCCACTAGAAGGAGCTTGCCATGCGAACTCACAGGAGAGCAAGGAGTCAGCTTTTCTGATACATAACTCCAGAGCAAAGGAGAAAGTGTCACTCCTGAATACATAGAAGGGAGATGGGACCTTCACTAGAATTTCCTGAAGAACTTTTTGTGAGGGAAAGGATGGAGAGTGAATAAGACTGTCTCAGTCTTGCATTGTAACAGTTCAAATGGGAGTGGTATGCTCATATCCCAGGGAGAAGCTGCTGTCTTTTCTGGGGAAAGAGGATGTATGCTGCTGACTTGGCATGGAGTTAGGAGGAGAGGAAGGAAGCTGCAGCAAGTCTTTCTGCTCTGATGGAGGAAGCTAAATAGCAGTGCTCGAGTGTGTGCATTCCCACACTGACAAAATCTGGGAAGAGTTAGAGGGGCTGACTGTTTGCGTAGGACACTTCTGTTTTGGCAGAGGTGGTTTTTGGATGTGTGGAGACACAGCTACAGGGAGTGGTCCCACCAGGCCCAGCAGCAGCAAGAACAGTTAGTTGGGCTTTCTGGGACAGCCAGCCTCCCTCATCTCTGTGGCAGGAACAGATCCAAATCTGTCCCTTGGCTCCACTCAAGCAACAGCCCTCCAGAAGAGCAAGAAGGGCGAATAGGGGATGCCAAAGGAGCCCCTACTTTCTAGTCCTTTGCCTTTTTTTTTTTTTTTTCCCCTGCATGTCCTCCATTACTTCAGAAGCTTTCCAATCTTGAAAACAATTTGTCATTTTTCTAGCTTTTGTAATCTGGGTTTTGATTGCCTTATGTCGTGGCTTCCTTGCAGTTCCTAAATGCTCTCTCCCAAAAAACATTGAAGTTAGTGTCTGAGCCTATAAAGAAATGCTATATAATATTTTTATATAAGACAGATAAATGATTTTGAAAGACAATGCATTTGTCATAAGGCAGCATTTTGGCAGAAAACTGAGCTTCAATGAGCAGTTGTTTTCTATCTTGTCACGTGTCTTCGAAGATCTAACCTGAATTTTCTCCTGAATTTGGAGCTTTACAAAATCAGGACTCAATACTATATAAAA
>VXAA01003216.1:404477-431607 GCA_013399115.1 Anseranas semipalmata
CCCTACATTTTAAAAGTATGAATTCTGATAGAGAGAAGAAATGATTGTTTAAATTCCATCTCTGTACTTTTGTCTGTGTCCTCCCTAAATTGCAGTTTTGCTTCGTGGAGCTAACCTAATCACATAAAGAGGCTTATGCATTACAAATGAACACCCTGAAATTTAGAGTCAAATAGAAACTGTAAAAGCTAGAAGAGAAATCTTTATGTAGTATTTCTGGAGGTCACATACTGGAATTTCTTTTTTCTTTACATAAATCAAACCTCAATGTCAGTGTCCTATAGCAGTTACAACAGGTTTCTGAAACAGCATTTCATTCTTTGTAAGGTACAGGCAAAATAACTCTTCCAGTGATACAGAAGCAGCAAGAGATAACTGTACATTTCTTTAGCACTCCGACATTTTATTTCAGAGCAAAAGTCTAATAAACCACCCAAAGTGGTTGCTTGAAGCCTGTCCCTTGGGAGCCTCGCCAGGACGGCAATCTGCCAGCTCACTTTTGAGCACAGGCAGAGCAGGAATTCTTTCCTTTAATGACCGTAGTTCTGTGAATTACAGTGTATGAACTCGGCTTGACCCTGAATGACAGACTTTCCTAAAAGTGACTCTTAGGTAATGTGGCCAATTCAGCCAATTCAAGGTTGTTCCTTTTGGCATATTCCCCTTTTTTTGCTTATCTTTAGAACGAAGCTGAACAGTAGTCCATTATGCTTCTCTTTGCAGAGCTCGGTGGGTATCATTTGCAACTTTAAGGAGGAAAAAAAATGAGCACAGAAAGAACAAGTCTGGAGCAGGAAACAGTGCTGTTCTTATGGTGGACAATTAAAATCTAATGCATGAGGCTATTGTTTTTTAGAAAAAAAGAAGAGAATAAAACAGACAAGGAGATCTGTCTGAGAAAATTTCTGTTTAAACAGCCAGCTCTGGGCTTGTGCTAGTGATCACGTATACCAGAAAGGTGATGTGTTTCATGCTGAACTTCCAGGTATTTGCTTTTATAATGCAACACCCTGAAAGACGAGCAGGCTGGACCAGAGTGAAGAGGGAGAGGGAACAGAATGACAGCATTCACCTTCTGGTTTCCCCCTTCTTCAGCATGCTTTGCCTGCCTGGATCAAGTATCTCAAATGTGGTGGTGCCCTTTGCTGGGGCATCCCCTGGCACAGGCAGGCACCGAGGACTGTGGCAGCAGCTCTGTTGGGGCAGGAGCTGCAGGGCTGCATGGAGCTGGAATCTTTCCAGGACAAGTTGTTTTCCCAGGTCCTGGGAGGCTCCAGATTTACCTAAAGGGCTGGCACGTTGCAAAAGGACAGGAGTATTACAGGTTTGAGGCAGAACATGGTTATCTGCAAGGGGGAGTGACACTGTAGTGGTGACCTTGGGCTGCCAGAGCCCCACCTGAGCACTGTGGTGGAGCCCAGGGCTGAGGCAGGGAGGATGTGGCAGCCCCCCCCAGGGTTGCCTTTGGGGAGCCAAGGGGGAGAAGCTGAAGCTTTCTATTTCAGCTGCCATGGTAGTCTTTGAAAGACAGACAAGGAGAAAAGATTGTCTTGCTTTCACCTATGGAAAATCCCCAGTGTTCTGGAGTATGTCAGAAGGTAGTTTGTGGAGAACATAAGGGACAGAGAGGTCCTTCTCATTCCAGCTCTCCCTGAAAGCCCAGCAGCAAGAACTGGAGGGTTTCTCTGTTCCCTGCACTGCTGTCTGTATTTGCATGCCCACCTTCCCTTCCACCATGAGATCAAGACCTGTCACACCATCACACCAGGTGTGACCCTCTGGAAGTCAGGTGAGTGGGAGCAGCTGGAGCAGTGGGACCAGTCTTTCCCCACAACTGGGCTGTAAACAGTCAAACTGCAAGAAGCTGATATATTACAGGGTACCTTGCCCAGGTGAAAGTTTGTTCTTTGTTCCCTTTCAGCCAAATTAGTTTTTATTCCTAAAATACATAGATTTTTCTCTCTTTTGAAATCCCTTTAAAAGAAATCAGGCATTTGCAGTCATGTTTTAGGCATGAAAGTCAATGACTGTGTTATACTTAACAGATGTGCACTTCTTTGTCTGTAGGTTGTGGATTTGCTACAGAGACTCTGAGAGCTGTGGGATCACACAGCGACTGTATATTAACTAAGGCTATCAAGGGTTGCTGAGAATAAAGTCTCAAGAGTAATCAGCGTGCTGGTCAATGTGCTCATCTCCATGTGTCCAGCTTTGTCATGTACCACGTGTGAAATGAGAAACCAGTATTCTACAATAATTATGACTGTTATTCAGGGAATTGGTTAGAAATTAAAGGTCATCTAGGAAACCAAAAACAAAAAATCCAGCCTCAAAAAGAAAAGACAGTGATGAAAAGATCTTTCTAGCACTAGGAAGTTGAAAAAAATTAAAAAACAATGCTAACTTTAATCTCCACAGAAACTCGACACAGGGGTTACCATGTATTTTGTGACTTTACTGGATTTTCCTGCTTGTTCCCAACACAGAAAACAAATGCAAATCACTCTGGGGACAAGTAACCGTCAAAGGCTCCATTCCTTTCATTCCCTTTCTTGTCATTTCTCTTTCAAACCCCGATACTTGCTTTGCAGAGTTTATTATTAGCAGCTGTGCCTGAGACTGGGGAGAGTGTTGCAAGAGGAGAGCTATATATATTTTTTGCTTCAGATAAAACAATGTCTTTCTTGGCATTGAGTGTCTTGGAGCAACTTCATTGTTTGGCTGCTGCATGTGGGAGTGAAATGGAGAAGGTAATCTCTGAAAAATCACCTTGGACAACCCATTTAATTCCCAAGCTGCTCTGTGTTCATCCCTGGGGCTGTCCAGCATCCCTCAAAGTTCTGTTGCCAATTTATGGGGGAGAAAACAGTCAATACAGATGTTTGCAGTATCTGTTGTGGAATGGTGGCATTCAATTAAGAGAAGAGCAAAACAGCCTATTTCCATTTGACACCAAATACATAAAAAACACAACACAGCAGGAAATGTCTCTCTTTTGTGTGTTAATTTTACCAGGGATTTACCAGGCTTGGTAACTCTCAGCCATAATGATCCTAATAATAAAATTTCCTGCTGAGTCAATCCCAGCTTTTTCCCAATGAAGAAATCTTCATAGTATTGAAGCTCTGTAAAAAGAGCTTCATTAAAAGTGGCCTTGATGCATAGGTGGATCACTGACACAGAACCCGCCACCTACAGAACAGTGCAGGGCAGCTGCCACACTGCTCCAGCTTGCATTTGGTCTGGGGCCAGCAGAGACAATGAGCAGTCGCTCTTCTCCCTACATGAAGCAGTGCTGTGGGGCAAAAAGCTAACTCTGTAGTTACATCAGATCAGGGGATCTGGTTTAAGAGCAGTGCTGTGGGATTAGGGTGAAAGTGCTTGAAATTTCTAAATACGGGTTCAGAAATGTTCCTGTGCCACTATCTTTAGGCATCCCTTAAGCCTCTTCACTTAAAGTACTAAAGCTGCTATAACACTGAAATGGTTAGAATGCCTCATCTTCTCTTATTTAACATGCCAGGTGGAATAGTCTCTATTAAGTTCCTGTAAATTATTAACTCTTTTTTTTCTATCTAAAAAAAAATATAGTTTTGTCTTTACAACTTCCTGACAGATATTATGATGTTAAAATGAAAATGGCTTCACACTGTAATTCATTGGGATTTCTCTCCTAAGAATGGAGTGGAACAACACAGCGTTAGTGTTGATTTTATCAACTGCTGTCTTCTCTAAGGGAAGAAGTCCTTGAAGATTTAAGAAAATGTTTTTTTTTTTTTTTTTTTTTTTTTTTTTTTGTATGTGTGTGTGTGTGTGACAATCTTTGGGGAGTTGCACTGCTTGTATTTAAAGTCTATAGAGGTCCAAGTCCCTCAAGACTGCATCAACCCCAGACTGAGGGTCATACCATAACAAATTAGGCTGTAAGAAGAGGAGTGAATGTATCCACATTGACCATTTGATGGCTTGGTCTGGAGCCCATCAGATACAATGAGCTTTGGGCCACTCTTCATCCAGACTTCCTTTCTCAGGATTACTATTGCTGATGAAAATACTGTGCAAGTGTTTATGTTTCTCTCTTTCCTCTGATCAAGAATTAAGCTTACAAACTAAAGTTTAGTGGGATTTTGACCACCATGGTCCATCCTAAGCAATATGTTTTTGCACAAGGAAGTTTCAAATACAACTTTCAGCCACAAAATATGTTTCCCAGATAGCTCCAGCCCTGCGTGTGGCTCACCAATGTCAGGGACAGAACATGGAGGCGGGAAAGAACAGGGTGCAGACCAGGGTTAGGTAGGTTATATAGAGTTGGTGTATGATTGCTGGTGGAGAAAGAAAGTCAAATGAGTCATTACCTCATTCACAGCCTGATAAATCAGTCTGTCTTTACCCTCAACTGTTTGGCTTTTGCCACCCACAACCCTCATGACTCCATCCTCATAATGAATAATTCAATAAATATTTTAAAACTCCAGCTATTATTGCCTGTTTAAGTCTTCGTGCTTTATGGTTTGTGGGGTTTTCAGGAATTGCTGACTGTCAGTTCTCTGTGGTAATTATAGATTTCATAAAGGGCACAGGGAAGAAAGTGGTGTTTCTTGGTATAACAAACAAACAATTCATTGAAACTGTTGTAACTGACAGACTGGAAAAAATATAATTACAACAGCAGGAGGAAAGGAGAAGAGACTAGTGAGTTCTTGAGGGACAGAAGGAGCAGAAAGAAGGTAAAAGAAGAAGAACCATTTGCGGCATTCAATAGTGGAGAGATTGAGAGGCATTGAGGTAGACATGAAGGAATATGAGGATGGCGCACCTATTGTTAGTACAGATTTGTGCAAAAAGAGAGATATGCCAGCCAGGCTGGGAGATGAACAAGGGCAGGAGGGCAGGGTTTGCATTTTAGCTTCAGGGAATAAGCAGTCAAAATGAGATTTTTAGGCTATGGTTGAGGGAAAAAAAATATCAACCGAGAGCAAGGGGGTATAAAGGACAAACAAGAAGGCAGTTCTGAAACAAAGTGATATTGAAGTTCACCTTGCCCTCACCTAAAACATTTTTTCCCTTCTCTTCTTTGCAGACAAATCAAGAAAATAAAGTGATTGTCTCAGACCAACACCATGCCTAAAGGAGAGTAACACTGCATACCCGCAGTGCCTGCAGCATCCCAAGGCACAGGACAACAGATGCTGCAATGTAAAAGGACCTTACGTAGCAATGTGCAACACCACAGTGTTTGTGGGTCTTGATACTTCTGTTCTAGTCTTGTGAAATGCTCTTGCTTTGCTTGCCCACTTCCTCATCACATGATGTTGAGCAGAAGGAATCAAGTTTCTGTTTACTTTGCTATTAAAGATGGTTTCTAAACAGTTTCCAATGTCTGGTAGATTTGACATTTCAAGGACATCACAGCATGTTTTTCCAAACGTACCATGCAATTTCAAAAGCAGAAGGGAACTTGGGAACAAGTCCCTTTCCAAGAAATTTTCTACAGCCCTGCACATTTTCCCAGTTACTAATAGCCACAACCTTTTTTTACAGTGGTGGGAAATTCTTATATGGGGACAGAAGATAGGTTAGGACTGGAGCCCTTCAGAAAAAAAAAAAAAAAAAAAAGTGTAGATGTTTCCTTCCCTTTCTTTTTTTCTTTCTCTTCTTTATTTGACTTTCACCTGTGTAAATATTTGTGAAACTGAATGGCAGAGAAAAACATTTCTCATTGTTACTTGTACCAGGAGTTATTAATGAATTTCATTTCCAAAATACTACCCTATGTGCTTTCTTCAAGTGTAGTGAATGTATCACTTATTTCCCATTATGCAATGGGATATTTTGATATTAAAAATGTATTAAAATTATTATTTTTACTCTTTTCTTAGACAATTTGGAGAAGCCAAGATATATTAAAAAGAAAATATTTTAAGTTGCTGAAAAAATAATCTAAAACCGCGCTTTTATCTTGGGAAGCTATAAACTAGTATTCAGAGTTTGTGGCAGGGAAATTGGATGAAGTTATAATAAATAATAGAATTATATATACAAGAGTAAATTAAGTACATGAGTAAATGTTAAAACATCTTTTCATGAGAGAGATCAAGTCTTCATAGGATTTGATGAGTACTCAGGCAATGGTGGCACAGTTAATATAGTGTATTCCTGTTTCTAAATCTTTTTGTTGATTTTTAGCCTCCAAAGGCTAAGCAGTCATGGGATGAACATGGATGTCCAAAGCTGCACACAGTATTCGATGTGAGGCTGTACCAGCGCAGAGTAGAGCGGGACAATCACTTCCCTCAACTGGCTAGCAACACTGTGCTTGCACCCCAGGATACGGTCGACCCTTCTGGCTGCCAGGGCACACTGTTGACTCATATTCATCTTGCTGTCAACCAGAACCCACAGACTCCTTTCTGTGGGGCTGCTGTCCAGCCTCTCATCCCCCAGTCCGTACATATACCCAGGGTTGCTGTGTCCCAGGTGCAGAATCCAGCACTTGTTCCTGTTGAACTTCATGTGGTTGGTGATTGCCAGCCCTCTAATTTGTCAAGATCCCTCTGCAAGGCCTCTCTACCCTCGAGGCAGTCAGCAGCTCCTCCCAGTTGAGTATCGTCTGCAAACTTACTTAGTATACCTTCAAGTCCTGTATACAAGTCATTTATGAAAACATTAAAGAGAACAAATTACGGGTGGTCTGTCTGATTGTTGACAAAAGACAAATTAAATGGTATGAAGTACTAGAAAAAGATAACCTATGAAAGAAAGAGATGAGAAGCATCATTATGGTATGTTGTCTGAATCTTTGTTATGATATTTAACTGTCCCCCTATCTCAAGGAGGATGCAATAGTACTAAGAAAGAAAAAGAGAAAGATGGTCACAGATATCAAATGGTTTCTGTATAAAGAGATATTAAATTGACTTCGTCTCTTCAGCTGGAGGAAAAGTCTACTTTTACTCCAGGCTGAAGGCAAGACAAAAGGGGAGATGGGCTAAAATAAATTGAACAGGTTGAGTGAAAGAAAGATTTAACTACAGCTATTAAACACAACGGAGCAAATGAATCTTCCAACACAAAAAGTCTCCAAGTCTCCATTGGAAAGTAAACCAATATACCAGGGGAAAGATGTCCCTGTGGATTTCCTTTCTGCTCTCTCTCTAGGTTTCTGCTACTGATCACACCTACAGGACTCTGACTGGAGTGACTCTTGATCTGGTGGGGTACAGGTGCTGTTACAGTCCTCATCGTCTCATCTCATCCACATTCCTCCTCCACACAACTCCCCTCTCTGGAAGCTAAAGCACAAACAGTGGAGTTAAAGCAGATTACATGGGTGAAAATGAAGGGAAAAATACATTTTTCTGGGATTTGCAGATGCTGTGACAGTCTGCCTTAGTTAGGAAACATCAGAAGTGTAATCATATTAATAGAATCATTTTCTTATGCATGTGGAAATGGAGATGATGTATCATTTACAAGTGAATGAAGACTCAACATTGGTAACTGCTGGACTGCATAATATGGCCACAAAATGTTTCCATAATAATGAGTCCAGGAAATTATTGCACAGCTGTAACACAAGTGTGGAGATTAGTAGAGACTTTCAATAGATTTTTAGGTTCTCCCTTTTTAAAAATACCTTTCATCCTCAATGCAGCCTGATTGCATATGGTAGCTGGCATGAAGACAAGAAGCAACTACAGCAAAGTCTTGTAGAGAAAGCGTGAACACATGTGGATGTGCTGACAATGTATCTCCAGGATGTAAAGAACTTCCAGAAGCCAAATCACAGGAAGGACAGGCTCATGATTTAGGGTTTACTCAAATGTGAGAGGAAATCTTCTGAAGAAATCTGTTCCTCCCTGACCTGAGTATTTATGACAATATTTTTCTCATTCTCTTAGCTGTATCAATTAAAGGTTGATTATATGTAGCCACAAAGAGTCTGTGGAACTATTTGTTCTGCTGTGATGGCTTGCGCTGTGTTTCTCCTGCCCTCAGGTGGAGAAGCTAGCAAAAGGTAGCAGATGTCTTGGGACACTAGTCCCAGATGACTGGGACAAGGACTTTGGGAAAGAATATGGCAGGTAGATCTGCCTTTACCTAGAAAATTTTATTTCCCTGCTTACTCAAAGCAACAAAATTACTTCCCAAGACGTATTTTCATTCATATGCAGTTTTCTCCCACCAATTAATGGAACTCTGGTCCAGGCTGAAGCAGTAGGTCCTCCCAGCCTTGGGAAGTCCCTGGAATTTATTCTTAGATGTCTTTGAGGGCAGAAGACATGTTAATAGGAGAGGCACACAAGCTCCCATTTGATGTTCACAAGGAGAAGAAAAGAAGGTGTCATTGTGAAGAGGTCCCAGTTTTGTTATGCATTATGACCAGCTCTCCTAAGCTATCAACACACATGAATAAAACCCATATAAATTCCACAATACAGCTTTATTGATAAGATCTATACTAGTTTGGTCATATCCTCGGCTGATATTAATCAAAACTGAATAGAGGATATACTCTAGCTGTGCAGATTTACTCTGGTGGAAGATTCAGGCCTGTGTTTTTTGCTTGGCTTTGGATTATGACATGTTAGATTTATTGACTCATTTGCTACAGTAAATGAGAGTCTCTGGGCTGAGACTCATTCGATAGCAGGGTGGTGAATGGACTGGCTGAGGAGCGGGACAGGAATAAAGAGAGAACATTTGTTCTGAAAGACAGAACCCAGTCCTCATTCCTATCCTAGTCCATCATTACTGCTTTCCACATCCAGCAAAGATAATCTGCTTTGAGACTTGAAATGAGCAAAGGCATTTTTTCCTTAAATGAAAAGTGTTGTAATGAAACAGATTTGACAGCCCATAGAATACACTACAGAGCTTTGTTGAAGTGGACTAGCTGAATGGAAAGAGATTATCTAATTTCTGTGCTAAGGTGTGCAATGGATTACACAGATGCTTGTATGGGTCATGACAGTGTTTGGTTTTACAATTACCCGCTGTCTTGTGTTGAGATCTTCAGACACGAGCTGGGAATCATGAGAATTTGAGGAACTTGTGCCAGAGAGCGTAGGCTCCTGAAATAATGGATTAAAAATCATGCTTATGATCTTAAGTACGTGATAAATGAGTAAATATAGACAGATGAGACATGATGACTTTGTGTGTGACAATAATATGAAGCTGGTGAACAGGATGATCGCACATAAGAAATGAGAAAAATATTTTTCTCATTTAATTTCTGACTCAGATCTTAAATTTTTCTTGGAAGATCACTAACAAGTGGCCATTTCAGTAAGGATGAAATCTGCCTAACATAACAAAATTCAGAGACTAAGTTTCACAGAAGATTTTAGAGCATCTGCAGATAGGCAGCTTTTACCCTTTTAAGTATAAAGCTCCTGGTACCAAAAAATGATTTATACAGTGTCCTGGTATTTACAGTTGCTGTGACAAACTGTTTTAGGGTATATGATAAAGCCCTTTATCAAAGCTGGTTTTATGTGTCTACTTACAGTCATGAAGAGCAATGTTTGGAAACATATCCTCCTCAGTTCTCCCTAGAAGTCACAAAAGGACAGTTTGTTCAGTACAATACTTGACGTTAGCGGTGGGATTTGGTTTTGGATTATCAGCTTGTAATTAAGGGAGTTATTAATGCTGAGAAGGAATTTTGAGCTCAATACATAATCCATTATCAGTTTTAATGGACAAAAGTGCACTCAGCAGAAGAGAGAATACAATCTGTCATGGTGTCAGATCCTTCACTGATGTGAGAGGGTGCAAACTAAGTCCATGGAACAGCACCGACACGTGGGAGCTGGAGACCTGGAGTGGCACTGACAGATGGGTTGTTAAACTCTTCAGAGCTGCAGAGTATTTTTTTGGCTTTCTTCCACTGTGAATCCTCTCTACTATTTCTAGTGGTGGCTAATAGAAAACATCCTCAGTCAGTATATGGGGTTCACAGCACTGCTCACATTACCTGGAATAGTAGAGCACGTGTTCATTGCATTGAGTCCCCATATGTTATTTGTTATGTGGGAATCTATGTGCAAATATGGATGTTCAGTGCACTCTTCAGAACTGCCCACCTACAGCTTGGCCTCCTGTGACCAGGGACATCAGCGTAAGTGATCCAGGCAGCCCTACAAGAGGCATGATAACCTCATGAGGTTATCATGAGGCAAGATAACCTCACTAATCACCACTTCCAATTTTGCTAGCTCTTTGTTTACTGATGTTGGACAACAGCTTGCTACCAGCTAATTGTTGCCTGGAGTGTGGCAAAGCTCAAGGAGGCTCCATTGATGACTAGAAGGATGGGAGCGTAGCTCAGTGACTGTTGATAATGAGGCAACTATCAGCAAAGCATGGGAAAAAAAACAGGGAAAGTCAGGTAGCCATCACTCCCCTGACACTAAGGAAGCCTAATCAATTGACGAGAAAGATCACTTGTTTGCTAATTGCAATTAGTTGAACAAACATCAAGCAGGGTGACTTTCCTGACAATTGGGAGACTACACTGCAGAGCCCATCCATCTCAGAAGCAGTTAATTAACCTTACTGCCTGTTCCCTCACATTCAAGGAGGAAATGAGATAGCAAGTCTTGTTCTGTCTTTGTAACCTTTTACCTTTATTTATTTATTTTGTCATCACTTTGGCAGTGATTCAGTTGACACTATCTACCTTGCTTGTTGCATAATCACCTCTCAGATATAGTCATTAAATATTCCACGGGATTCAAAGGCCTTGTTTGCCTCTATTGCTGTCCCAGGAACCAAGATGACTTTTCTCACCTTTTCCCACAAGCAGTATGTGGAAGGAAAACACCATTACCTACTGCTGGTGTTCAATGAAAATGTGTTCATGAGTTTGTCTTATGGATTTTGCAGGGAGACGGACACTGTGGACATAATTTTTCATCTTTCAATGGAAGAATCGCTCAGCTTGTTCAAAATATACAAAGAAAATCATTTTAGATCATCAAGAAATTGAGCAAATTGCTTTTTCTGACTTTTTTATTTCTCCCCCTTCTGCCTCTGCATGTTTTCTAGTCCTTCTGTTGCTCTGTAGCTTTTCAAAACCTTTGTACTTTTTCAAACATCAGAACCACTAAGTTGCACCTTAAGTTTGGCTTTTCAAAGCTAGCTAAAATTTTTGAAATTACAAACTGTGCAAAGAAAACAGTAATTCTCTTTCAAACATGCATTCATTCTACTCTTTTCTTACCAGTTGGGAAAATGAGAAGGAAAAAATCAAAATACTGAAATAACCAGTTCCAACCAAAACTGGAGTATTAGTAATAAGTGTTAAGGAAAAGAATTGTTTACTCATTTCTAAAAAGCCATTTGCCAAATCTAACTTTCATCTTCCTGTAATCTTCACTAAACCCAACAGTTCTCTCTCTCTCTCTCTCTCTCTCTCTCTTTTTTTTTTTCTCTCCCTAGGAGGAGTGAACAGTGGGCATAACCTTAAGGAAAATATAAAAATATACTACTCCCAGTAAGTGTCAAGGTACGATCCTGATGGTATACCAGCCTTTAAGAAGAAAGCCTAAGAGGCAGAAGCCCAAGCCTGTCTCATGGTTCATCTCAGGCATTCCTGTTAACACTGGTTCTTGTTAGCAGGGTTCCTGTTTAACACTGGAGTGAGCTGTCTGGAGAGGATGTGGAGTCTCCACCTTTGGAGATATTCAAGGCCTGTCTGGACAGTGTCTTGAGCAACCTGCTGTAGCTGACCCTGCTCTGACTGGGGCTGGAGTAGATGATTTCCAGAGGTGCCTGTCAGCCTAAGCCATTCAGTAAGCCCATTGCAGAGGCAGCATTTGCTAAGGAAGAGCATCACAAATGTGAGGACAGTAGGGTCTCACCACCAGGGGCTCAGTGTGCCCCATGCTTTCTCAGTGGCTGTCCTCTGGGAACGTAAAGGCCCAAAGCACAGAGAGCTGCATGACTTTCCCAAGCAAGAAGCAAGAGGCATTGTGTGGAAGGGCAGGGAGCTGGACCTGCATTTCTGGAAGACCAGACCATCAGGGCTCCCTCCTCCTGACTGTCCCCAGATGCTTTGCATGGACTGATGTTCTCCTTTCAGGACTGGAGCATAATAATTCACAGACTGTGCTTGCTGCCAAGACTCTGCTGCCCTGAAAGGCTGTTTGTCCCCAGCAGAATCGAAGAGAAATCACTCCACTACAAGTACATTAAGCACATGAACAGCTCTGACAAGAGGCAGAGCAATAATTTGTTTGGTAAGCTGGCTTATGCTTTACTGAATTCATTTACTGGCTGTCCAACAGCTCCATCAGGCGCTTTTGCAGCAGCCAGACATAGAGACAGGACCTCAAATCTGGAGTCACGTCAAAAGGTTCTCCTCACTTCTTTACTACAGTGGTAAAATGAAAATCTCCTCAAGCAAGCAGAGGTGTCCTGCCACAGACACTTACACTATGTGCTGTGCAAACTAAACATTGGCATCATTTCAGCAGAAGCAGCTAGGTGCAGCTCTGCCAAGCTTTAGCAGGTTAATGGGCTTTGGACATGTCTGAAGTGCTTAACAGTTTGATGTGGCAATGGCAGGAAATACAATTTCAATCAAATCTGAGCATTGTTCTCTCTCCAGGTGTAAAAGCTTCATGAATGCAACAACCTGTAATACCTCATTCATTTTTTTTCATGCAGGTTCAATACAAATTGTAGCATGTCTTTAGCTACACTGATGTGGTAATAGACAGATTGCAAATTTACCAGTGAAATACTGAAAAAGACATTTTGTCTTAATGACTTTGCAAAGTGGTAGAAACAAGTCATCAGAAGTCTACTTTTCTACAGGGAAGCCTGAGAAAAGCAATTCAATGTTGGCCAAACATGTATAAAGCAATTATGGTAAATAAGGCATAATACAGAGAAATGTTAATCTATTTTTTTGAGAGATAAGGCAAAAGGTGGCTGGCTTCTACGGGCTGAGCTTTGCATTGCAACCTACATGCTCAAAATGTATTGTACAGAATAAATGGAGTGGGAATAGCTGATGGATATCGCAAAACGGAGACATGGAGAGCTTTGCTGCACTGTTGGATAATGTTTGGATATTTGCTAGTAACAGATGGTAGGCCTTTTCATCCGTATCTGTGCGCCCTGGATGGGGGATTGTTTGATGACACATGAACGGTTACTGTCACCCTCCTTTGTCATCTTGTAGCATTCTTACAGTTTTGAAGGCCTGTGCGTGTTTAATCATTTATGCAGAGATTTTACGAGGCAGGTGCTTAAGAGTGTGGTAGGAGGGAAGATAAAACAAATAAATTAAAGTCAGTTCCAGTTACTCTTAATCCCAGCAAAGGCACAGTCTGACATCACTTAGCTGTTCCTAAATAGCTCGGGTCTTGTATTACCATCGGAGCTGACGACACTTGTGGTGTTAACTGGTAGCATGCAGAAGCCAAATAAAGGAACATACGAACATAAAACCATGTATGGCCAAATTCCCTCCACAGTGGATGTCAGTGGGAAGGCACAATGTGCGTTGAATACCGGAAAATTAATTATGAGCTGAAATACCCTTCAGACCAGTCTTGCGTTGTTCTGATGCCCAGACCAAATGTTGCAAGAAGCTGGAGGTGACTGGAGGTCTCTTTTCGTGGTGGCTGAGCTCCCAGAGATGTGCACCCCACCAACAGCACTCTGGTGGCAGGGCACCAGTGCGGCTGTACCCACCCCAGTCTCAGCCCCTTTCTCTTGGCTGATGGCTCCAGCCTGCTACTGAGAAGTCTTCTGACTACTTCTTCAGCTGCATTTTAATGGAGGGAGAGAGAGGACCACCCTGCCACCCCCCTCCCCATAAAAAAAAAACAAAAAAAAACAAAAAACAAAACAAAAAAAACAAGAAGGGTAAATACTTCTTCTTGGGAGAAATTCAGGGCTTCCAAACAGCCCAGACTAAGGTGAATGGGGACATGTTAATACTGAGCTTTGCTTTCAAAACCTTCTTTTGCCTGTTTACAGACAGGTGTTACCAGGCCACTCAGCAGCCTGGCTCTCTGGGACCCCTTTCTGTAGCATGACTCTATCCCTACAAATTGGGCTCTGGGTCCTGCTCCTTCTCTGGACTACGGAATTAAGATCCAAGCCCTTAATATTGTACGGCTCTATCATTCCTTCACAGGTAAGTGCACTCTGTCTCTCTGCAGGTGGTGTATTGCAACCATTTTCTTCTGAAGGCAAATCAATACATCAGGAGAGCTGCTCCATCATATGTCCTTCAGGTGCTTCAACCACCAAGATGCACATGGCTGTCCTCTCTGCAGAAACCTGAGATAAAACAATTCCAGCTTTGACTAGATGAGTCTAGAGCCTTATTTAACAATTATCAGACAACATTTCTTTTAGACCTGTAGTTATTGCCTCCCCATTTGTCAGTATGACTTCCTCTGTTCCCAGAGGAATTTAGTCTTATTTGTTGAAATATCTCCCAGCTGGACTGTCTCCAAATATCAACTGTAAGCCTGATTAATTATCAAAGAGATCATCACAATTCATAATAAGTCGTGTGCTAATTACATGTACCCTATGAGTATTTTCCTCTCATTTGTCTTGTGAGTGCTCATTTTGCAGATTAATAATGAACATGACAACTGCAAGTGAAACCAGCATTGTGGACCATCAAATTAAGGCATGGGGGGATTGGGCTCTTAATTAAAACTACTATTTCCTTGGAATTACAAATGCTACTACTCATCTTGTTTCCAGAAAAGGCTATTTATTAAAAATGCAGTATTCCCAAGAGAAAAGACACTGATGCACTCCGTTAACACCAAAAGAATCACTTAGTATTGAAAACTATTTCATATCCACACTGAACTGAATAGTTTATAAAAAATATTAGCTTGTTAGACTTGGAGACCGTTTTTTTCTTTTTCTATTGTATGCAGGTAAGTGCAAATAAGCTTTTCTCTTTTGTCTGATCCAAAGAACTCAAGTCTGTGGGTTTCTCTCCCCATTTGAGCTTGGTCCAGAGTCTCTCCCTAAAACTGTCTGTGAGCTTCACAAATATTTTTTTTGTAGTCAAAAAGTACAATAAAGCTGGTTATGGATGGTCATCTGTCAGAAGTAACTGTTTTGGTCACTGACAGCTTCATGGGCTACATGAGAATCTGCAGTCTGGAAGTGAAAAACAGTTTACTTATATTTTTAAAAGAGCATCTCATCTCTTCTCACAATCAAAGAAACAGTATTTGTGGTTTTGAGACAAGAAAAGATGTGGCTAGTAATGCGTGCTGTGACATCTCTGGATTTTAAGCTAGAAGCCAGCACTGCAGCATCCAGTGTTTCAGAGAAATAAGTCCTTTCTTTTGGGCATCAAAATTCTGCTGTCTGTGGGGTTTATACTTTTATTGGGAATGGATTCCTTTTGGTTGGATGGAACTGTATCAGCATTTAGCTTTTGTAGTGCTAACTTTATGTCAGAAAAGCAATCCCAATCCTAAAAAATTCTATTAAAAATCCCACTACTCTCAAGTTCCTTTCTATACTGTTTTTTCTGATCACCATTTGCTTCATTCTTTATAATAGTTTAGCTAAGTTTCTAATGAATGTGCTAGTTTCAGTAAAATGTCTTGTGATCCTCTAAAAAGCCCCACATTAAATTACTATAGAGCTGTGTTTCCCTGGCAATTCCCTCTCCTCCAGTATGCTAACTAACCTTAGTGCTGAAATCAAAAAATCATTTCCAGCAAGGAACAATTTCCCTCTTACTCAAAACCCTGGGATTTCAGAAACAACAAAGATGAAGATGATCTCTTGTGGAATGGCTCTATAAAGCACCCTCCCCTTTTTTTAGCCCTTTTCATACCCAAAAAGAGCTAATTACAACCCATGTAATTACTTGCTCATTAGTTCATGACTCCATGACTCAGGTGCCATCTCCCATTAGTCAGCATGACCTCCCATGCATTTACATCACAATAGTATGAAATTGCAATTGCAAATGATTTAAAAGTCATAGAGCTCGACTCTTGAAACACCAGTTTTGCCCATCAAAGTGACTTTCTTTTGGTTAGTCAAAACATATTGCAGTACTAAGAAACTACTTAGAAGGTGCATTACCCTACTATCTGATTAACAAAATAACTGTAACTTTTATATAAAGGGTAGATCATTCAGATATCTTACTACCCTAGATACCCCCAGAGATTTTGTTTTTGGGGGCTACTGCCTTTCTAAATATAGACTCTTCTTTAACTAATGCAAGTATATTTGCTAAAATGAAAACCTTTCCATAGAAAGCAACATTTGGTTCATGTCACCAGCTGTTCATTCATCAGAGGACCAAAACCAAACTGTCCTGTCTCTACTAGATCTTTCAGTGCTGATCAACTCTGCTACGAGTGGCTGACTGGCTTCTGGACCTGCCCTTGGTATAGTGGTTTTCTGTAGTCCTGCTTTCCCACTTTATTTCTGCAAAGCAGAGGAGAAATTCTTAAACAAAATTTGCAGAACTGCAACTCTCTAACATTGCTGCCAACTGCCTTTCTTTTCTTATTGGTACCAATCTGAATACAGAATAGGCAGTGAGTTTGCTGACACACATACTTAAATCAGATTATTTTTTCTTATGCAGTATGTTTGTTTTTATGGCCTTGCTTACATATTTATAGAACTCAGTTTTTCTGAGGGAGAGACTTGTCTGTGTTTGCTTATGCAACAGCTGTACTTTGTCTTTTAAAAAGACAGTATAGTCCTTATCCCTGGTTATTTTTAAACTACCTATGTCTCACTTGTCATCTAAAAATAAGTTTCTAATAGCCACGTGTAGTAGTATACATACAACCATCATTTGACCAAATATGGTAACATAAAGGGTCCTTATCAGGCCTTTGGCTTCTTCTATAACGTCAATAATAATTTTAAAATTAAAACACAGCAAAATTGTAAACAGATCCTGTACTTCCTGTTTGCAAAACACCATGAACAGAATTTAGTGCTTTTATGCAAGTAAAGTCTGGACTGAGCACACGCTCAGTCTTCTCCCAGCACTGATCAAACCAAATAATGCTTTTTAACTCTCTGAAAGGATCCATAGAATCATCGAATATCCCAAGTTGGAAAGGACCCACAAGGATCATGGAGTCCAACCACCCAAAAATCAAACCATATGTCTGAGAACATTGTCCAAAAGCTTCTTGAACTCTGGCAGGCTTTATATCATGACCACTTCCCTTGGGAGCCTATTCCAGTGCCTGGTTAATCATAACTTCTGTACAGCAAGAAAGTCCATTATTTTGAAGGGAAAAATAATATTGGAACATAAAATGAAAATTCTGATCCTCGCAAAGTGTCTTTAAAATCGTTCTTTTAAATAAGCATAATCAAAATGTCTTTTTATCATGTTTTCTAATCAGATTTTTTTATTTAAAGGCAAGCCTAAAACATCTAAGCCATCTGATTCCCAAGGCTTTAAGGTTTCTTCTTCCTTATTGACCCCAAGAAATTCCTGGAGACCTTTGGGCTGCCTGGACTGAACATGGGGCCGTACCACCAGGGGAGAGACCTCCTGCAGCCTGGGAGCCTTCAGGTCTCTCGAGAATTTAGGGCTGCCAGGCTCAGAGGAGAGACCCTGGGGCCCTTGGCTGCTCAGACCCAGAGCAGTCACCATAATGGAACAGACATGGACTTTGGATATCCAGGCTTTCTTGAAATAAACATGCCAAGCTGGTTAAGAGAAAATGCCAAGGGTCAGTTAACATTCAGACAGCTGAACTACATAGGCTTTGGAAAATGTTTTCATTTTGATTAACTGGGCATTTTTTTTTTTTTTTTTTGACAAAAAACAGAACAGAAAAGGTTTTCAAGGGACAAGTCCTTATCAAATCAGTATCTGTCACAATTTAAAAGCATGCCACTAGCAGTAGAATTAAGAGGGTCTGTCTTAACAATTTGTGTCTCACAAATGATCACCTTTGTGGCCTCAATCATTTAAAGTAAGGAGTAAACTGGTGGTTGGAGCATCTTTCTTACCTTTCCTTGGGCTGTTTTTCCCACAAACCTAGAAGGAACTTTGTACCTTTGAGACAATTACTTTTCTTCCAAATTGGTAGACATCAACTGTTTCATTGCAGTGTTACTGGGGAAAGACAGTCAGGTTGGCATACGCAAACACACAAAGTACAGTCCAGCATATCACCAAATCAGACAGCCTTTGGTTGTAGAGTCTACAATACAGACATTTACCAATACATACTCCACTCCCCGCAACGCTGTTCTGTAGTTAGCTGGAAGCATCAAGTTAAGTGTGACGCGCATAACAGAATTAAAATCAAATTAACAGGAACTTATGGCCACATAATGTTTTAACACTTAATCACTAAGACCCCCCATGCAGTGGTTTGGCTTTAGAAGTAGTCAGAGCCTACCGATTTGATGAACTGAGCAGGAATACTAGTTGTTGTTTTAAAAAAACTTTCAAGAAATATTTCTGTATGACAGACTGTAGATGGTAAGGGGATATTTTTAGTGTAAAGTTTAAGAGCATTGCAAGTCTGCTTGTATTTCTCCAGAAGAGAATGAGACATTACCCACAGATAACATGCAATAAATTTAACTTGCTTTTCTGCTCACGTAATACTACAAAGCAAAACAGAGTTTCCTGAGATGTGTTTACTGGAGCTCATTCTTCATTGAGACCACTTTTTTTTTTTTTTTTTTTTTTTTAATTTAGTATTTCTGTTGCCCCTGTACCAAGTTCTAGCTGTGCCTGGTTCTGACCCATCAGATGAGCTACAACATTAATACAGTCCCATCGTGCAATAAACATGCAGCACAGATTTCAGGTAGGGTTCTGCAACCCGCAAAACTTTGAAGTCCTCCTTGCATTTTGTATATCTTACACACCTTTTAAAGCTTCTCTTTAGCTTCCATTCCACTGTTTTCCTATCTGTATTTAGGTTATCACTCCCAGTACTGCCTGTTTAGGTCACTAAGACCTCTTCCTTCAAGCTTTCTCTGTCAGTGTTTTATGAGCATCTACAGTAACAAAGTCCCAGCATCACAGTTGTGTCCTACCGTAATAAATAATAAACACATATTTGTTGTTCCTTTCTGCAAGCTGTGGGTATGACTGACATTTTCTTAAATATTCAATGTTTCACTTAGACAAACAAGAAAGGCTCCGAGGGCATTGTTTCTCATTGCGATGGAAAGGGTTCTGCCTTTATGACAGTATGAAAGGCCATTATATGGCATGGCTTCCCACAAAACAGAGGAAACAAAGTTCTGTGGTTTCAGCTCAGCATGGGATTTTTTTCAACAACATTTCAGGACTTTCTATAGCAGCAGTCTTCATAAGTGAAAATATAAGCACACAATTCTAAGAATGGGTTTTGAACTTCGTGGTAGGATGGATGACTTAGTATTACAAGGCAACTCCTAAGAGAAAACTTCTATAGTGGGAACTTTGTGATGTTTATTGATACGTAAGTACATTTTTTCTTAATTCATGGCAGAAATGGCTCTCATGTAGAGCATGCTTTTTGAAAAAACAAAGTCAAATTATATTTTCACATAGTTCAAAACTGAGTGGTTAGATGCCAAGTGATTTCACGCAATTCAAAACAGACATGATCCCTATTGTTCTTGCTTATATTATTGTATGAACCCTATTGTGATTATATAGGGTATTTTTAGTGCTCAGTATAGCAACAGTATTGCAAGAGAAAAGCTTTATACAGACTTCATTATTCAGCTGGGATAGAGGGGCATAAAAAGTGTTCAGAAAATCACTTGCTAGAGGAGCTAGGTAGAGATTCCCAGAGTATTGGCTTATTCAAAAAAAACCTCATCCAGTAATCCTGTATCATAAAGACTGTGGGACATGGAGACTTCACAAAAATCATGGTATCCAAAGGTGGGAGAAAGGCCCATTCAGAAGCTATTGACAGTGGTCTGTTATGGCAGTTAATGATTTTTGCATATATACACATTTTAAAGGTCAGAAGGAACCCTTTCATCACCCTGCCTGTTTTCTGGAGAAACATTGTACAGTGTCACTTGTAACTTATGTTTAACTGGAAAGTTTTCTAAACAGTTACTCTACATAGAAGTACTTTAAGACCGTTTTGTATTTTGCTTTTATTGGTAACTTTATTTTAGATGTTGCAAGTGCCCCAGAAGTGGAGCTTATACAGTTTGCAGAATGGCATATTTTACGATATTTATGACAGACATTCTTTTTCATTGAATGTTAAGATCTTTAGAAAGAAGTGACAAAAAAGAAAAGGAGCTTTGTGGTGACGAGGACTGTTTTTTTTTTTTTTTTTTCTTTTATTAATGATTGTGAATAGTTCTAATGTGGAAAAAAGCTAGTGAGGTTTGTAATGTGATGGAAGGAAAGCTGGCATATGGGAAGGCCTTCACTGTGTCAGCTGCAGTGTTGCTCTCCTGAGGCAAAAGAAACAATAAAAACCTAGGGCCAATAAATTGACCTTTATTTTGCTCCAGTGATGAACTCACCACAGCCATTAATTTGACAATGTTCTAGTTCCAGCTTCTGATTGAAGGTTTTAGGTGGGACAGTGTCATAGTTCTTTGACAGTTCAAACATAGAGCATCTCAGCTACTGGAAGAAAAGCTTCTGCATTTCATTAAAAGGCTTTGGAGGCATGATGGAAAATTGAGGAGTATGAAGAGATTGCAAACGTCAATGGAGGTATTTACACCAAGTGTCTAGGCTCCACTTTAAATTCAGCTCCTGGCCTACTAGCGCTTGGCATTATCTTTGAGCAGCACAAATCTGAGAAGAGGAAAGGAATGTGAATGAGCCTATTAGCCTAGATCTCATAGATCTTTTGCTTTTGGTACTTCAGAAATTGACAGCATATGTTGATAAAAAGCCTGAGGGATCAGCTAGGACAATAAGTTACTGTTAATAAACAGCTTACTTTGGTTTTAATTTACTGCAACTGGGTTGCCTGTAGAAGAGTATGTGGCATTAATGCACATCTGCATAAAAATCTTTTTACTGCCCCATGCAATTTCAACCAAATATGTGTGCCATCCTACACCCCTTGAATGACATGCAACTCTCCTGAGTAATGAAAGAGCTATTTGCCTTTTCCGAAGCATAGAAGCAGGAAATGCATTCTAAACTCATCTCATGTAGTTGATGGAGTTACTCAGGTCTCTTGCCAGCTGGTTGGCAGGCACACATCAACTTCTAGCCTTTCTCATAGTCAACCTTGTGTAGCTCATCTGAGTAGGCTATTAAATATGAAAAGTCAACCTGTAAATGAGGATGGATTGGCTGCGGATGCTATTCAGTTTGTGCTGCCAGCACTCACTACGTGCCATCCCCGCAAGGGTCACAGCTCATTGCCAGAAAAGGGAATGATGCCTCAGAAAGGTCACAACAGAAGATACAGTGGCTCACATATGCTGGGTGATACTGCTCATTGACCATCTTGTAGAGGTAAAAGCAAACAGCCTCCTGCCTTATAATAGGCATATGCCAAGCACAGATGACTCAATGTCCTGCAACTGTGAGCTCCATAACAAAATCTTTGTCTGGCCAAGAAGAGCTGAACACTTTGAGTGACAAGAAATAGAGAGTCTTAGAGTATTGGCTCAACTGCTTCCCCATTGCTCCAAGAGGCTGCAGAGGTTGGATGTTCAGATTGTTCCCAGGGAGCAACATCAGCTTCAGTAGTACTTGTTGCTTCATTTCATCCTGTCAACAGGGATTTCAATTAGCCAGTGTTTCCCATGCCAGCACAGCCCTGTTTCCAGTTTGAGACCCACACAATTCAAGTATTTGTCTTTTGCACTTGGCTCGATAGCCAGAACTTGGCCACATCTATCTCATATTTTTCCTAGTTCCCCTAAACAGCAGCCAGGGAATTTCTGTTATATTTCCTGAGGGAAATTCCAGTATAACCAAAATACACAGTTATTTCCTGTGCACTTCTTACAGTACTTAGTATCTCATCAATCAACATAAGCCACATTTTTTTTTAAGTGTTCACCTTATATTGCAAAATAAATTTGAAAATATTCCCAAAGGGTTAATATTTTTAAGTGTTTTGTTATAGAATTCAACTAGTCAACAAGCTGCCTGTAACCATCAAAGACATCTTCTGTAGATGCCCTGAGAGCCATCTATAAACACATAATATTCTTATCTGCAATGTGTGAATTATATACACTATTTATGTTAAAGCTATGTATTTAAAGAATAAAGAGACTGATTTTTACTCTGGAGCTACTTCATTGAGGATCAAAGTGCAGTTGGTTCTCTGGTGCAGGAAGGACACTATTCAACAGCCCAGGGACATGTTACCAGAGCAGCACTTGGAAGGAAGTGGAGAACACTTTTTGCTGTTTTAAGGGGTTGAATGCACACAGCATCCATCACCCAATATAGAATTTGCCTATGACAAACTTAAAAGTGACACCACTTAGTTTCTCAAGAAAAGCATATCTGTCAGACAATCTCTAGTGGCCACCTTAGATCGGGTGGTCCTGCCAGTGCAGGACAACTGCTCATAAACATCTCAATTTCTTGGCGTAGATAGTTTTGGCTTTACTGCAGATAACTCTTGTCACTGTTTAAACAAAAAGTAGAACTTTCAGAACTAGAGTTCAACCTGTAATGCAAAATCTAATACCAGGTTTTAACTATCCCAACAGCTAAGGTTGGGTTTTACAGTTTGTGGCTACCTCTTGCAACACAACTCTGGGCATATGTGAAGTTTGATTTATTTACTAATGGAAAGATACTGGACGTACCATGACAACTACAAATACCAAAGTATCTGGAGGTGTTTTGTGGGACAGGGATGGGAAAAGAGTCAATATATACAATATTTAGAATGGCTGTGAAATTTCCCTCCGTTAGGAGACTCTGTTCCCGTTATGTCAGGAATACAAATCAATGTCTTTAAGTTGGTCTAAGTTTTGTTTTGTACTTATTGAACTATATCACTGTGCATTTTTTGGTTAAATAAAATGATTTTTTGAGGGTGTGGGGTGTTTGGTAGCAGTGTTTCTGTCTTTAAACAAAAGTTACTGCCATGGGTTGTTTTTCATTTATGAAATATAGTTGTCTTGTCTCCTAGAGAGTTCATGCTGGAAACATAGAAGTGATTTCAACTCTTGGAATAAAAATAAGGAAGAACATTCCTAATTCACTATTCATTCAGGCTGACATTTCTGAGTCACATTAAGAGCGTTAGGCACCCACATTCACAAGCTCTATGTATAGCAGAGAAGACCTGTGCTTGGGTCTTCTTGCCTTGAAGAGTTTGAAAGATAACTGTCCATAAAAATGAAGAATATTCAACACTTTATTCTTCCATTCTTTTCAGCTCACATGTTCAGCTTTTGGGATGGAATTTTCTACCACTCACACTATGTTTAATATCACTCAAGCTCACAACTTTCAGGAGAGTTGCTCCTGGTTTACTCTGACATGATCACATGGATGCATCCATGAGTGCTGAGGGAGCTGGCTGAAGATACTGTGAGGCCACTCTTCATTATCATTAAATAGTCAAGGTAATCAGAGGAGGTTCATGAGGACTGGAAGAAAACAAACATCACTCTTATAAAGAAGGGAAGGAGGATGCAAGGAACTATAGGTTGGTCAACCCCACCTTAACCTCTGGAAAGATGAAGGACAAAAATGATTAGAGAAAGCTATTTTCAATGTGTTAATTAGAAGAAGGTGATTGAGAGTGGTCAGCATGGATCTGCAAAGTAGGGACTTCCTACCTAACCAATTCTATGATTCTTTAAGCTTGTGACTGAAGATGAAAACTGATCCAACTCCTCTTACCTGACAAATCCCAAACTGCCTCTCATACCACTCTACTTGGAAATTTAGTAACTAAATAAGTAACAGATGGGCTACAGATTGCATTTTAGTTATCTCTGTATTTAATTAAATATCTCAATAAGAATCCTAATTAGAAGAACAATTCAAATTTCCAGGTTCAGGCAGGAAAATGTAAAACTTTTAGTTCAGAAATTAGCCCAAGAGCTTGCATTTTGTACTGTCCTAATGATCCAGGCTTGGTGATTGCCCTTGCTGGAGTAGCTTCCAGTCTAATAAGACTGCATTAATCTATAGTCTAATAAGACAAGGAGCAAAAATACACACAGACCAGTAGACTGTTCCAGAAATCCGTTACTTGAAACTTCACTTCACATAGTATTACCACAAAACAAAACCAAAAAAGCCAGCACCACCTAACCAGCACTGCCACCAGTTGTATGTTTCAATACATCCTCCTATGAATATTAGTGTCTGGACTATCTGATGAATTTTTTCTTCAGCTCTGATGATACTGTAATAGCAACATCATTTCAGCCACACTCTTCACTTTTGTCATGGCTGTAGCATCAGGTTTCAGGAATACAGTCTATGCCCTTGATGACGTGGGTAAAACAAAGGGATATCCACCACTGATATCAAAGGAAACAGGAAAAGGTCCCAGCAGTAAAAAGTTAAAACAGAACTACTGAATCATATGTTATGTTAAATCATTGCTTGTACAATTTGCATTGAAAATCTGAGATATTAAACACAAAAAAGCAGCTGCCAGGCAGAGAATCTATTGCATGCTTGCTCTTAATACCCTGTGAATCAGAATGCATATATTAACGTTCAGGAATTGAAACTCTCTTAATACCCTGGTGGGATTAGTTGGATTGCTGGTGGAGGAACTTGTATCTGTGCATGTGTATGTTTCAAACATTTCCTACTTACTTTCCTTCTCTCAAACACGTCAGGGAATAATTTCTTCTCATTCCATGTCTATCAATTGGAAAAAGTATACCATTATCTTCCGTTTTATTACAAAAAAATAATTACCAAATTACAGTTCTTGAATATGAATTGTCTCTCTAAATAATAAAAAAAGCCTAATGATAATTAGAGATATTTGAAAGCATTTAGTTGTAAACCTGTTAAATATACTTGACAGTGTACATTCAACTCTACCTCTTGTCCCCTTGTCTATATCCCCTAAAAAAAAAAAAAAGACATTTTGCTAAATATTTTCAATTTTATTTAATTTCTGTTTAAAGTGTTACACAAAGTCCTGAATTCTTTGCACTTGATACCTTAGATTGTTGTCACAGGAGAGGGATGGCATGGATACCGAGTATCAAATCTGAGTCCCAACATAGAGGCAGAGAGGTGATGTGGATGCAGAAGCACAGAATGTTCATAACCCCTGAGGGAATTACTGATAAGATTGATTTATGAGTGGAGATGGCAGAAGAGTGATGGAAAAAGAGGCATGAGAACTAAGGATGGATATGGTGACAGTGCTGGGTTTTGAAATGTGACAAGGTTAAAGAGATAATTCAATGTCCCAATGTTTGAAAAGATGTTTTACAGACAAATGAAAAGGACAGACTACTGGTATCCAGAAAGAGTGAGACCAGGGCACTGAGGCAGAGGGTGAGAGAAAAGGACAAAGAGCTGAGACAACAGGCTGGTAGAAAGGACAGCAGCATATTGAAGAAACATAGCAAAGAAAAGAAAGTATGACCTACACATAGAGAGGAGTACTGATTCATTTTGACACTAAAAAATTAAATTTGTGGGATCATGAACTCCTTGTCAGGGAGGAATCGGAACATATGTCCCTAGTGTCAGAGATCATATGAAATGCCTGATGGGAACAGAGATAAGACAACATAGAAGCCTGTAATTGTTCTTCACGCTGGGGCAAATGATGCCAGACTCTTGCTGGAATGGATCAAAGTTGTCTGTGACAAGCTGTGGTCCTAGGTGATTTTCTCATCCCTAGAGAATGAACAAAAGGACCATGAAGATTGTCAGGTGGCTATAGACTTAGTATTCTGAAGTTTTAAGATGTTTGACCAGCAGGAAACATTCATGGAGAGGGGAATGCAGGTAGATGGACTCCACTAAGGTTCAAGTGAAGCTGGCAGAATTGTTTCCACCAATCAGAAGATTTTCAGGACTTCCTTTAAACATACAGAAAAGAAAATCAAGAATGTAGTAACAGTTAGAAGGAGTATCAGCATATATAAAATTAGTTTAGAAAGAAATGAAGTGTAATATGGAAGAGAGAAGTTATTTGGACAATAATTTTAGATGAAAGAACTCATGCAATTTCTCAACCAGATTGAAAAATTATTTTAGGATTCTTATACCCTCTTGCAAAGGAACTAGATTGATTAATGTAGGAAATTAAAGTATATATATATAAAGTAATCAGAACAGGGAAAAACAGTTAGTAACTCTGCTCAAGACACAAAAGACCTACATTGTTCAAAGGGGATAGAGATAAATATGAAGTGATCTGAGAGACTCAAGAAAAGGAAGAATCATTGAATCACAGGAAAATGTAGGTTGGAAGAGAGACATCTGGAGGTTGCTAGTCCACCCTCCTGCTCAAAGCAGAGCTAACTTCAAAGTTAGATCAGGTGGTTCAGGCTTTATTCAGCTGAATTCTGAAACTAAGGATGCGGATTTCACCACCTCTCTTAAGATACTCTGCTGGAGTTGCATATGTGGTCTTGTAAAGACACCTAAGGTCAGACCTGTTTACAACTTGAAAGTTCTTTGATATTTTTTGGACAGATGTTACTAGGAAATATCTCATTCTAAATGACAAACTTCCACGTTAGAAACTCAGAACAAATGTTACAATTTCCCTGGGGAGCCTGTTCCAGTGCCTAACAATCCTCTCAGTGAAGAGCCTTTTCCTAATATCCAGCCTGAACTTCCCCTGATGCAGCTTCATGCCATTCCCTCAGGTTCTATCTGGTCTTTTGGTTTAAATAGATTATTATGCATAAAATTGTAGGAAAATATGCTGATTAAAATAGTCTTGGATAGAGTGATCAAAGATTGATAATTAATCAAAAAATTAAATGAAAATGCATCAGAAGATGCAAGCATTCTTACAGTGGGAAGACTTGCTAGTTTGCAAGTTGATGCTGTTGGACTGCATGCATAGGATTGTCTCACAGAGAGCCCAGAGATTCTGTGGTAGAGGAACCAGCATGAGAGCTTACATTTTAAGATGTTCAAAAACAGAAAGCCATGCTTATTATTTGTGCAGTGCTTTTGATGCTTGTAAATAGTCATGTTCCGTCCCCC
>VXAA01003217.1:0-23954 GCA_013399115.1 Anseranas semipalmata
GAAGGTTCTGGGGAGACCTTACAATGACCTTCCAGTGCCTAAAGGGGGCCTACAAGAAAGCAGGAGAGGGAATCTTTGTCAGGGAGTGTAGTGATAGGACAAAGATAATGGCTTTAAACTAAAAAAAGGTAGATTTAGATTGGATATTAGAAAGAAATTCTTTACTCAGAGTGTGGTGAGGCACTGGAACAGGTTGCCCAGAGAAGCTGTGGATGCCCCATCCCTGGAAGTGTTGAAGGCCAGGCTGGATGGGGTTTTGAGCAACCTGGTCTAGTGAAAGGTGTCCCAGCCACGGCAGGGTGGTTGGAACTAGGTGATCTTTAAGGTCCCTTCCAACCCAAACCATTCTATGATTCTATGATTATACGCTCTTGTACTGTGTCCAGTACTGGAGACATATGGCCATACTGGAGAGAGTCCAGTGAAGGGCCATGAATACATTTAATGAACTGAAGTATCTCTCCTCTGAGGAAAGGCTGAGGGAGTTGGGACTCTTCTGCCTGGAGAAGAGAAGGCTCAGAGGGGATCTTATTAACTGTATAAATACCTAAAGGGAGGGTGCAGAAAGGACAGAGCCAGGCTCTTTTTAGTTGTGCCCAGGGACAGCACAAGAGGTGATTGCCATGAACTGAAACACAGGAAATTCCCACTGACCATCAGGAAGCACTTCTTTACTGTGCGGGTGGCTGAGCACTGGCACAGTTCCCCAGAAAGGTTGTGGATTCTCCATCCTTGGAGATATTCAAGAACCATCTGGACATGGTCTTGGGAAACCTGCTCTGGATGGCCCTGCTTGAGCAGGGGGGTTGGATCAGATGGCCTCCAGAGGTCCCTGTTAACCTCAACCATTTTGTGATTTTATGATTTTTTAGCAAAAAATTGACCTTTTGAAGGAGACTGAGTTAGTGAGAACCTCAGTTACTGTGGCTATGAAAGCTAAGGTTGGACACAGGAGCATCAGGAGTTTAAGAATCATATTCATGTCTCTTTTAGGAAGGCCTGGCATTGTCACCAGAGTTTCTTTGTCAAGTATTAACCACATAGAATTCAGCAATACTATTCCCGCTCTCCAGTGGGTTTCCCTATAAAAGCTGCAGGAAAACTGCTGTTACACAACGAAGAGAAGGACAGTTTAGTGCAGGAAATGAAAAACTTGTATTGAGTGGGCATTAATTAAGTAAATTTTGTGCTAGTTATGACACACACGACTCACTTGCAGCAAAGAAGTGGTCTTTGCCCCAGAGCTGTTAAAGTATTGCTTAAGTCATTCAGAGCTTTCTGTGAACAGAAAGACTAATATGCATACCTGAAGTACTCTGACTCTTTCTTCTGTAAAAAGGATCATTTCCACTTTTGACAATTAGTTTCTGCTCATTACTTATACAGGTAACTGAAGAACACAGAATGCATGATTTCTTTTGCCTGTGCTTAATGTTTTACTGCATTAGGAATGTCATGATACTTGAAAATTAAACATTTTTCATCTAATTCAGCACAACTCATTTGGGTGCTCAGTTAGAATCCTAATGCCTAATGCCTCCTTCAGCCATCAGTCTGCCAGGTGTGACAATAGACAACTAGTTTTCTTCTCTTAGCTTGCTATTTTCCTGCATATTTTTATGCATATTTTCAGAGAGGTTACACAGAAAAGCCTGGAGTTTTCTGCTAGCAAATAAAAATGCATACAATTTCTATCAGAACTACCGTGTTTTGATGTGCAGTTCAGAGATGTGCTTTTCAAAGACAAACCCCCAAATTGCCCTCCTTTGCACAGCTTCTGTTGATGTTTTGCTGGCAGTCAGTTCTTGTTTTCAGTAAAATAGCTCCTTAAATTGAGGAATGACTTTATGGAAAAATGAAAAATTTAACTCCTTGCTCATTCCATGGTATGGTTCAATCCAATCTTTTTTAGATCCCATCATATGTTGTACTCAAAAGCTTTTTACAAGTTCTTGTCAGATCTCTTCTGTTTTCTTAATACATTGTTTTGAACAATTCAGAATCTACTTAATATTTCTTGATAAAGTGAAACGAAAAAAAGATATGTCACAGTGAATCAAGGTTTATCTGCCCAATTTTAGTGTAAATGTTTTTATTGGGTTGCTTGACAAAAACCCCCATTCTTGTTTTCTACAACTGTATTATTTATTAACTTAAAACATATGCTTAGCAAGATTTATAAAGCTCTGTGGTGAGCCAAAACAGCCAGAGCCTCCAAAATGGAAAAAAAAAAAAAAAGAAAAAGAAAAAGAAAAAGAAAAAGAAAAAGAAAAAGAAAAAGAAAAAGAAAAAGAAAAAGAAAAAAGAAAAAAGAAAAATCATTCTTCAGTATGTGGCTCTGAACTATGTAGCTACCACTTTTCCAAGTGTCTCTGAAGGAGATCAAGACCAAGAGAAGTCTAACAAATGGACTTTTCACTCTCTGGAAAAAATCACAGATTTTCAAATAACAATTTATTGCATCCTGGATTGGAATTAAAATATAGATAAGGAACAGATGTGTGTGATAGAATTTGTTTAATAATTTCATTTATGGGAAAAAAATTATGTAGGTTTTGTTTTGGAGGTGGGGGGAGGAGTCTTTCTCTCCCCATTTCTGGCAAAACAGCTCAAGCTAGCTGGGAAGTCAGGTAGCTAGGAAGCCTGGAAATCTGAGGGAAAAAATAAAAATAAAAATAATAAAAAAAAAGGCAGGAATTTAACCTACCTGGCATGCCAGAACACACACTTTTAACTTTTCCATTCATCTGACAAGTCTGTTGTAGATAACTGATACACAACTCTGGAAGGGTATATGGATGTAAGAACATTTATTCTTTACAGTAAAATTGCAGAACTAAGAGGCCTTGCAAAATTGGGATGATGAAGAAAGGGAGGAGAACAAGCAGTTACAGACAGTAATATCATTCTTTGTCCTATATGCCAGTGGCAGGGTCTCAGTGCCCTGGGGACTGGTGTGAGGGGACTGGTGCCAGCAGCTGGAGCCAGCCTGGGGTGGGCCCCACGCCTGTGGTGCCAGTGACCGGAGCCTGCAGGGCCTTGGTGCCAGCCCCTTGGACAGGGGGCCCTGCACCCCCAGCCCGCGGGGCAGGAGTGATGTGTGTCCCCATAGCGGCCACGGGGCGAGGGCAAGCATGGGACTCCATGCCAGGGGCTGGGGCAGGACCTGTAGGCCCCAGTGGCCAGGCAGGAGAGGCCTGGGCTGGAGTGGCTGGGGCAAACGGCCACACTCCTTACATCAGTTAACAAACTCACTCCCATGACTGTACGTGGTAAAGCTGTGATTCTGTGAAACCTGCTCTGGTATTCACTTTGAACACTGGATTTAAGTCCTTTGCCACAGATGTCCAACTTGCAGTGCTGGTACTTGGGATGAGAGTCTGATTTATCTGTGTGTGAAGCTAAGTATCTTCTCATCAAAGGCTGTCTGTCCTCTTCAAAAGTGCTGAACATATACCAAGATCCACCTTACCCCAGATCACAATATGACCCCACAATACGATCCCATTACCACCAACAAACCATCCTGACTCCCATATCCTTTACCAGTGGTATCAGCAATTTAATCTGGGTGACCAGATCTCCTCAGGAAGCCATGAAAAATCTTATGTCCTCCCAGCCCACTCTGAATCACAACCCCCCCAGTCTGGAAATCCCACGGCTTCCTAATCCATCCAGTTGACATCACAGGAGCTGTTCCTGCCTCTCTCCTGCAACTGGTGTCTGTCCATGCTCGGCTTGATTCCACCAAGCCTCAGCTAACCTGTGTGGGCAAAGGGACCTGCAGCCAAACAACTGAAGAGAGAAAGGCAGAATTGTTATTGTTAGAAGTTATCTCCAATCTGTCCCATGCCTCAGGCAGCATGCAGGGGAGACACAGGTCTTGTTCCTACAACCACCTTTTTCAGGAAGCCAATTTACCAGGAGATCAAAAAGGACACTAGGGAGAACTGAATCAAAATAGTGAATAGCCATCAACTTACCTCTTGTCTCATCTTGCAGTACACCAGTCCATAATAAGTATTTTCCAGCATCTAAGTTGTTTCCAGCCTGTGGATCTTTACCCATTGTTTTTTTTTTTTTTTTTTTTTTTTTTAACATTNNNTTTTTTTTTTTTTTCCCTCTCATGAAAGGGTGCTTTTCTTAGTACCTATAACTTATGCTGCTCTGAATGGCAAGTCTGGGCATAATCAAGCTACTCTCAGAAGAGGAAGAGCCTAAGTAGAATCTTAATTAAAGATTAATTTTTTATTTAATTAATTAAAGATTAATGTGTTTGTCTCTCCTTGTGAAATTCCATTTACCAGAGCTGCTGAAGTGCTCTTCATCATGATGTGGTGTAATAGAATAGGACCTACAAGATGTAATTATAAACAGTAATCAGCAGATTTGGACAGTTCAATACATTTGGCCATAACCCAGTACATTGGGCAACAGAAGCAGCTTGGGGAGAACAGCAGGTTTCTGTGTGCCACACTGAAGATGGCATAAAGACCACAGCTCTACAGCATGAAGAAAAGGGATGAAGTAAAGTATTCTTTCTCTTATCTCTCACACAACCATCTTTTTAACCTTCTGCGAAGCTTTTTGTGGTAGGAAAACAGCTTTAGAGGCTCTTCACACCAAGCACAAATTCCCAAGGGAAAAGAATCTTGAGACTGTGGTCTCCATGGCCTCTTTATGCTCAGGGAGCAGACAGTGCTTTTTCCAGAAGGGTAATAAAAATATAAACACATCTGTTCACAGTGTCTGGAGCAGAAGAAAAAGCACTGAGTACACTTGGTTCTCCCTGCTCTCCATCTTTCGCCTCCAGCATGCACCTACTAGTATGTTTCAGGCCCAGCTATAAAGTTATTTTGATACAAACCCTCATTAAGGGAGTTATATGTCCTCCCTGCAAATGTGGTTCCTCTCTCAGTATCTCAGAAAAGCCAGCTGAGTCACTGACAGGTTAAAGAGACTTGGTCTGAGGCAGTCACAGGCTTAAGATGAGACATCTCTCTGCTCCCGGCAATATAGCCAACTGACTGCTTGCTGTTGTGGGTGTTTAACAAGTCTCTAAAAGTGGGAGGTAATTTATTTCTGTGACAGGTTTGACTTCAGATTTGCAAGTTTATAATTACATCTAGTCAGTCCTGTTATACTATGCTGCATCATGCTGAAGAGCACTTCAGGAGAACAGAATTTCACAAGGAGAGACAAACACATCAAAACCCACATGTGAATGTAAATATTGAATACTGCTATTAAACATAACCTAACTATGCTCCTCCTCTCTGCTACGAATTGATGTATTTTAATTTGGGGTGGTAGCAAGCTAATCCTGCAAAGAAACTTCAGGATAGTTGAAAAATGTAGGGATAGTCTATGAAAAAAAAATTGTACAGACAGGAAATGGATATCAAAATCAGAATTAATAGATTTAAAGATTCCAATCCAATAAACAAAAAATCATGAGAGGTCCTAGGACCTGTAGTCTCTGTGAAACTTTTGAGGTTGCCATGAATCTTTTGTTAATAAACTCATCCTCAGTAGAATTTTTAACTCTGCTGACCCTAGCTAGCTTGAAGTTGGAATGATTACCACCAGCTGTGTGATTAGTATGATGGGGAAAATAACTCTTCCATTTATATGTGACATTTAAAATATTCATGAGCCTGCATGCATATATAGATTGCTAAAAATAGGCTCAGGGATGATAAAAGATTGTTATAGAGAACTGTGTACTTAAGGAAAAAAAAGAGAGAGAAAAATATGCAATAGCTACTAAAAAAGCTTTCCACGTTCAAAGCATGATCCTCACTCTAAGAATGCATTTAAGTCCACAGCTTTTGAGATCAATTCCCTGACTGCCTGAATAAACCTCTAGCAGCATAACAGTGGTCTAACCAACACCCTCCCCTTCCCCCCGCCCAACCTCCCCCGAGCAAATTGGAAATAGAAAGATGAGTGAATGGATGCACAAACAGTCTCTCCCACAGGCTGTCATATGATGGGTGGCTCCTTTGAGAAAGAGCCAGCAGTCCTAGGCCTCCTCCTGGTTGTATCTCAGGCTCACTGTCCACCAGGAGAGCTCGCTCCTGACAGGCATCGTATGATCACCTGTGATAAACAGGTTTGATATGAGTTAAGTAGTCCATTCATCCATTCCTTAAGGAGGAACAACTAGGGATCACTATTAAGATGTATACCAGTAAAGCTAAAAGCACTTCACTGAGGAATGTGATAGTGTATAAACCTGATATTTTATAGAGCAGGGAACTGGGGCCATGGGATAGAAAGTGACTTGCCCAAGACCAGTAGCACACTGTGAAACAGCTCCTATAAGACTTTTGCTGTCTGACTTCCAAATCATTTCTCGCAGCACTCTTGCATACCGTAGAGAATGCTGTTTTGAGTTGTCTGCCTCCTAGAACAGCCACAAAATCTCTTCATGGATATACCCAAGTGCAGAAGAAAGAGGTTTTTTGAGGGTCTTTTCTTCCTAGGTGTGCTATGCAACTTGAACTTTTACTGGTCTAGGCCCTGCTGATTCCCTGAGACTGCCAGAGATCAAACCTATCTGACACCACCTCCAGAGTCCCAAGTACAGCATCTCCTTACCTTTGCCACAACACACACCCCTGTGATTGGCACACTGGTGACCTCTAACAGGGTGACAAATGCTCTTGTTTCTCGGCCATAATCTGAGGAAGATAGCTTGCATTCAAATGCAAAATAAAGTTATATACAGCAAGCCATTTTCCAGCCTTGATCCATTGTAAGGCTCACATTATGCAGGCTGCTGCATATTCATAAGTACACTTCATTTCCTTTGTAACTCATAATATAAGTTGACACAGCACAAGCCCACTCCTACCTTTCCTGTGAAAGAAACAAACAAAAATATTAAAGATTGCAAAGATGAGTAGTGCAGAAATTGAAGTTGCTCTCAAATGCTTCATTTGGCCCCTGCTGTGCAAAATGCTTACATTTTCTGTAGCAACAAAAATACAGCTCAGTCCTTAAATTGTTTATGAGGATCAACAAAAGCTAAAGGCAAGCTATCTGGACCAAAGCTCAAGCTGCTTAGGTTTAAGGGAATGGAGCCAAAAGGGTCCTTGTGGATGCTGTTATGAAGGTATGAATTGGCATGGCAACTGGGCAGAAGAGCTGATGTGAGAATACAGAGGGTTTGGGGCTGGCAAATGCATAGAGACAACCAGCCCATCTGTACTCTGCTTACTCAGAGGTCACTTAACCCAACCTGTGAGGGGACTAGACAACATAAAAGAGGCTGTGGTAGAGCCTCCCTGCAATCCTTTGGGGCGCAGAGCCTTCTAAGGTATCCACAAGGATTAACTCCAAGCTCAGCAGCACTCAGAGGCTTCAGCAGACACAGAGAAATAGGTGAGCCAGTGTTCTTGCATGTACTTTCAAAGTGACCACCAGCTGACAAAGCAGGGGCTTCTCTCACTTGTCTAAATGGGAAATACTTCTGCAAGCAGCTTGTACCCACTTTCATTCCTTCCTTCCTACACAGACATTCTCCACACCTCCAGGCCACCAGCAAGAAGATATCAGATGATGTTTCCCATTCTTCAACATGGCTGTGTAAGGGATGCTTAGATTTCCACTGATGTCACCTGCTGCTTATGCCACGTTCTCTCCGTTTACCTCCGCTTCCTCAGGGTTTGTTTTAGACATGATAATTTTACCTTTTCCTTCCTGCTGTAAGGCTGTGATCTGAAGGTAAATTAAAAGCAATGTTTTAGGAGAAGGCAATATGCTCTGAGCTCTTGCTTTGCAGAGTGGCTGGCCAGGTCACGTGGAATGGCTCTGCACCTCCAGCAGTGAGGCTGCAAATTGAAGTCAGCCCCACAGGCAGAGCCTCAGTTGTTATCTTTGCTGTTTCTCTACACATTTGTGTGTGTGTCTGAAGGAAAACAGATGAATGACTTTGACCACAATAGCTCCAGACATCTACACAGACCTTTTCTTCTTGCATCCCACCCTCTCTCTTTAATGTTGGATTGCCAGACTTGGGTTTTCCTTATAAAAGGCTTTCAACAGCTAAATAGAAAGGAACAAGGGATAATGCTAAATGAAAGCCATATGCTATAATGCACATTGCAAACACTTTATCTTTGTTCACTGCTTTTTCTGTCTTCAACAAAAGGTTAAAACATTTAATGCGGGGATTTCCCCACATGCTCCCCTCTGATGGAATCTAGCAAAAATAACAGCACAGAACAGTCTGGGCTGACATCCCAGGTCCTTATTTAATGTTGGATCAGTAACCACGGCTTTCACACACATCCCCAGTCTACATAATACAACCTTTGGCAGCTGCTTTTCTTCAATAGCTTCAATAGCTTGTACATGGCCTCATGGTTCATGTTCACAGATGCCCCTCGTCATGGTACTTGACAGGCTCTCCTTTCTCTATCCTTACCACCACCTATAGACAGCCAAATCTTTATCATCCATTCACTCTCACCCAAATATTTAGGCATGGTGAGCCAAACCAAAGGGACCTTCTCCAAAATAGGCTGGGATTGGGACTGTTCTGCACCCAGCAGGCAAGGGGTGCAGACAGGAAGGAGGTAAGGGGAGAGAGAATGAGACAGTACAGGGCTCTTTCAGGATGTCAGTAAGAAAGGTCTGGAAGAAAGCGTCTTAATGAAGTAGCTGCTCTAATAAGATACAATAAAAGGAGGAATATAGATGGTGAGTAAATCTTACATCTCTTCAGATGGTGGGAGCCCAACATTCATGCATCATTGGACAGATCCAGATGGATTTTCCCACAGCACTGTGCAGAGCCCATCTGTGGAGAGAGGTTCCTCCCTTTTGGTTACAAGCAAACAACTCTATTCAACTCTATTCATCATTTCTACCTTGAAAAAGAAAAGAAGTTCACATAAGAACTTCTTAGAGAAAGACAAGGCCACACACGTGCTGTAATTACCAGTACCAAGTGGGAGCTGAAGGCTCCTCTGTTGGAAGGAGCTGGCTGAGTTTACTTGTGCAGCACAACACAGGTCTGAAGGTCACTCTGTAGGTGCAGCACAGTGCACCACAGCACAGGCCTGGGCATACCCAGGTTAGCTCTGGTGGGGATCACTAACTCTTCAATGTACGATGGTCTCCCAGTCATGGTCACTACAGGTCCCCTCAGAAGCACATTCTTTCTCAACAGCACACACTGGTAAATATTGTGTGCTCTCCTCCTTCCATCTTTTCCACCTTCTGTGTGGTGTCTTATGTTTAGTTCACAAGCTTCTGCAGCAAGGAGTCTCTTTTTTGCAAATTGATTATATGCCAAAGTAGAATCATTGTCTTTGACCTTGTGTAAAGACTATTGCCTTTACATCTACTGTAAGATTTCTACTAGGCACCAGCATTGTGGAAACCTAATTTGACACTCCCCATCACTAATTTGATGTAATTAGTCCTGAATCTAAACTAGCCATGAGGACAGATCTGGGTTTATTGTGTGTATTTAAAATGTTTTTGACTAGGAGCTCTTCGAGGTAGCTGGCAAAACAATTACCGGTGCATGGAGAAAGAGCCATCTGTAGCACTCTCTGCCCTGGGAGGGTATAGCCCATTCTTCTGAATCACTGTAGTAAGTCCAACTGTTACCCTAGTTTAATTCACTTTTACTTTGTTCTCTAGAAAATTACATCTAGCACACAAACAAACAGTTTGTTTTTCGCCTGGGAAAAAACATGTCATTGCTTTATGAATCATATTGTAAATACAAGAGCCTTTGAGATGTTTAAATAAAATATCACTGCCATATTTTTATCTTAATTTTTGAAAGAATGGTATTTCTTGCCAGCAAGGCTCTTGTTCTCAAAGGGCTATTGTTGCACTAGAAATTATATTGACCACAATATTTTTTTTTAAAAAACACAGACCAAAAACAAGAAAAAAAAAGTAAAGTTTTAGTCTGCTTTCTGCTGATTGCACAAGACATGTATATTAGACTTGCACAGCTCTTCTGCAGTTTCCCCACGCTGGCCTTGCACACCCTGGCTACCTGAGCTCTGTACAGCTGAATCACTGTTGAGGGTCTCACAGAAAGTCACTAAGAGACCTTGGATCTTATCTCTCTGATGAACTGCTGGATGGAGTGTTGATGTGGCGTCACATTAGGCATTCAGCAGACAAAGTAGAGATCACCAAAAAATTCTGCTGCTTTTGGAGTATGAAATCGGAAGCACTGTAGAAAGCTCAGGAGCTACACTTGGCAGGGCCTGAGAAAAGCAATGGTCTAACCAACAAACCAGGTCCTGCTTCTTTTCTAGTATGTATTTGCACAAATAAAGCCAGTGAATCTGCACAGCACGACTGAGATTTCACTGAAGCAAGCTAAAAAAGAGATGCAGGCAGGCTGCTTAAATTATTTTCTTTCCCCAGAAAAATAGTTGCATATAAAGAAAATATTTTTCAGAGAAAAATCGTAAATATCCTAAGATAAGTAATGACTGAGGGAGAATGCAGGGAATAATCAGGCCTTTACAATGAAATGAAGGATGTCTGCCTGCAACAGAACAAAAGGAAATAGAAAAATGCACAGTTAAAGACAGGTTCCATAAAAAATCAAAATCTAGATTTACGTGTAATAAAAAGCAAACTGCACCAGTGTGAGAGCAGAGAACATTAAACATAGTAAGAAAGAATAAACTGTTCATGGCACCAGAAGCCAGAGGTAGGTATTACCCAGTAGAAGAAACTAAGGAGAGACTTTTGTTATGCATTTTGAGATAGGAGATGTCTCTTTGTGCATTGCAAATTTTGGCTGTCTGTAAATAAATAAGGAAGAACAAGAATTTTTCTTGCATTTTACAGATGTGTCTTGACTGAAAAGAAGTGATGAGAATAGATCAGTCTCAGATGTATTGAAACAGTACTGCATACACAGCAGTTCCTCAAGACCATCACAAACCAACAAAGCAAGAGCACTGCCATCTGTACTGCCCATCTTACAACCTTTAGGCCTTCTTCAGGCCTGCAGGCGGACAAAAACATATCAGGTATTAATAGATCAGAGTTGCCTGTTGTCAACACTTTGCTTAGAAGTCAGTGCATCAACACATTCATTTTTTGTTTTAGATGTGTCAAAAAATATAATAGGGAAGAGGCTAAAATTCAAGGACAGAGAGGGGGTGAGATCTAATGGTAGTACTGTCCAGCTCCCACAAACAATGTGATAAAAGTGAAGTGGCTCAATCTTTTACAGTGAATCAGAACAAATGTGATTCCGTGTCATGCACATGAATTAGGACTGGAAGTGCTGGCAATTATGCAGTTAGAAGAATACGTAAAAGGAGGAGATGGTGACACAGTACTAGGTTTGCCCTTGGAGCTAATATAGACATCCAGTTATTTCTATAAGAATTGGAAAGAACATGTGGTCACTGGGGTAATAAATTGGGCAATATCTCCTAAAACTGAAAGCATACTGTCATCCTCCAAACAGAACAAAAGCACTGTAAGGAAAGGAGTGCTACAGCAGACACTTCACCAAAAGCATTTACAGCACCAATGGAGATCACAATTTTACATTTACAATTGCGATTAAGTGTGATTAAATTGTGAATTTGCAATTGTGTTTTTATAGCAAAAGTGGGAAAGAAATTGAGTGCACTGAGGCCTAAACACAAAACCATTTGGATGGAAAAGGAGTATCTTGCCTTTTGTCGATAAATATTCAGCAATTCACCCACATGTTATTTCAAAGAGAGCCCCAAATTATTTTATGGCCAACACCTGCCCTGTGGTGTTCTCCCCTTTTCTCCTCTGTTTCATCCTCATTTCTCAACAATGAGAAGACACAAATGAGCTACAGGCAAATACTGAATGTGACTTGTGGGAAGGAGACATTGAAGGAGAGGTGAGGGGCAGGCAGACAAGAACTGGAAGGGGAAGTAAGGGCACTGTAAAGGGAAGAGAAAATGAGATTCAGAGAAGCCAGGTGAGTGTTACTACTTGTCACTGTTACAGCAGTGGGGATGGAACTCATGCCCACACACTATTAAAACCTTTGTATCTCCCTCCCACAGTTCCAAAAAGTAAAATCAGTCAAGACAGATGTGGTGTGAGTAAGTAGCAAAGCACACTGTCTTGATTGGAAACTAGGTCCTAAGAGAGCTGGGAAAGCACACATCTTCAGCCACCCTCTCCTGAATCCTATAACCCAGACAGAGATTATTGCTACAGATGAAGCCAGGAAGAAGCCTGGGTACTCATACACACCTTGTATTTTCTGGAAATGACAACAACATCTTCATCACAGATTCATTGCTTTAACTTCTTGCTGGGTTTCCCTTGGACCTTAGGTAAAGCAATTTGCTCCAACTCACTCCTGCCACATTTTCCAATCTGCTGGGACCAGAAAAACAGATGTGCCAAAGTGAGTGTCATTCAAATGCAAACAAAAATGTGAAACTATTAATTCAAAAGACATCCTTAAACCTTACCTCTGAGCAGAAATCCCACTACATGAGGGCCTGTTTAACTTGTCATTAGCTAGTAATAGGTCCAAATTAAGCATGAAATAGAAGTCAGTAAAATCTTCATGACTGTAAAATTTAGAAGTATGGGACTCATCACCACAGATAAGAGAGCAGTGGGAGGACTCATTTTTGAAGAGGTTCTGCTCCCAGCCTGGCTTGCAATGCTGCATTTTTAAGAGGGGGTTAGAGAGCAGATATGCTAGCAAAAGCCAGCATCTCCCAGGAAAGGATCCAAGTGTGCTGTGGCCATTTGGTCACGAGCACTGGACTTTTGGAAATTCCTGTGCAAGTTTTGAATGTTCACTGGTAGCAGACTCCACTCACAGCTCTCAAAGAGGCTGGAGAGAGGGAGTCTGGCAGTAACAGGTAGGTCAGCATCCAGTCTGAAATCTGCCAACCCTCCCAAGTTCAGTGAGAACTACTACATGGTGGCATGGCCAAGAACACTCTCACCTTTGTCACAGTGGTAGGATCTGGAGGGTTCTAAGCACTGTCTTTTCTCCACTGCAGCACAAGGACACTGGGGACAAGGTCCATAGTCTCTTCTTACTGCACCCCAAGCTATGTCCCATGGTGCCTTCCAGTGCGAGAAGTTGGATCCATGTGGACAGAATGAGCCAAGGCATCTGCAGACTGGCAGCTTACTTCATACATGGGTGATGATGGAGGAAGCAGTGGAGGAAAATTCAACTTAAGTGCAACTATCCACTGAACCAACAGAAGAACATTTCCATGGCCTTGTGTTACTCTTAAATTCCCCTCCTCAATACACACTAGCACACACACTCATCAGGAGTGCTGGCAGTTTTCTCTGAACAGTGCCTGCTTGCTGAGTGCACCCGGGTCTGTTCATCTGCAGAGAGAACAGCTGTGTTTGGTCAGACCAGTCATCCGCTCAGACCAATCTTGTCTCTAACAGAAGTCATTAGTGGCTACTGACCAGGACAACAGGACAAAAAGCATGACAGAGATCTCCTCCCTTCCATCTCCCACCTTTCAGCAGCTCAGATATTTATCCCAGAGCACCAGGTTCCTTACAGATAGCTTTCCTGATCTACCCAAAAAGCTGATTCTGACTCAAAGGACAAAGATTTAGACTACAAAGAGAAAGAAGTAGTGATAAGTGATACACAGAAACACTTCATTTCTCATTTGTTGCCTGGGGTGGGATCTTGTAATCAACAGACATGCTTCCCCTTTTGGGTGCTTTTTTGGATGGAAATCCATTGATGTTTCTTTTTCTCAGGTAGCAGACCCCTTCCTTGCCTCTAGTTGTGAAGCTTCACTCTTGCCCTTCAAGGAAGAGCATGCAACACAGAACTTTCTCACAAACAGTGCATAAACAAAAGGATTTCTATGCTCCATGTTTCTCAGGATCTTTTGAAGATCTCACCAACTATGTATCTGGGGACTGAGATACCATGGACAGTGCAGGCAAAATTTACTATATATGTCACATGAGTGCAGGCAAAATTTACCATGTATTTCACATGTGCAATTGTTTGAAGATTCCAAATACATGTGTTTCCCATGTGAAACGTCACCATTTTTCTCCTTGATTTTGAGTTGTATGGGAAGACGTGGAGCAGAATCAAATTTTGACAGTGCAGATATCCAGCAGTTTACAGCTTGCTCTGACCTGCATACCACTTACAGTTCCAATATGCCATGGGCATTTACCTAAAGGCCAGACTGTGAGATGAATCTTACAGTTTTATCCATCTGGTCAGAAGACAGAAAAAATGTAAGTGCTTCTTTAGCATTTGGTCTAGTCCAGGTAACCTGTTTGGGGTAAATTACGGTTCCTTCAGAGCAGGTCGGAAGGTCCCAGTCCTACTCCTCCTGGGAAAGCACTGCTCCACACAGGCCCTTAATGTGTATCCACATCAGTTTGTTTCCAAATTGACAAAAGGGCACTCAGACTAGCCGCAAGGGACTCCTCATTTTTGTTTCCAGATGATGTTTTCTATCTCCATTACACTTCTCCAGCAGGAGTAGTAGCCAACAGTAGCCCTCAGGTTAACTGCACCCCTCAATGCACACACATTAAGCAGCATTAATACAATGGCAGAGGTTATTTAATCCCACAATCAACTCAGATAGATTACATCTCCATCAAAGCAGCAACATTTGTACTGCAAGGATCACAGTAGAGCTGGAACAGATTGCTAGGCCCTTAGTGAACAAAGTAGGACAAGAAAAGAAGCCAGAAATTGTCATCTGGGCCTGGGATCTGGGAGGCAAGACAATTTGACCCTGTCCAGAAGCAGGGATGTGAAATCCCAGTAGCAGCTGCTGGTGACTATAGCAAAGGCTGCTTGAGATAATAGGCAAAAGAAAGCACCTCATAGCACAGCCACATATCAAACAGTACCTGCTTTGTAGGCACACAGTGCAGAAGGAAGCAATGTTCATATAGCATGTACTAATCCTGAACTGCCATGAGATAACTGCATGATCCTGCCTTCTCCTTGACCTCTACACTTTCAGAGACTGCCATCAAATGCCCTGCTCCCATACTGCATGGCTTCCCGTGTGATGGAGGGTGTCTTACTCCCTCCATCAGAATGTGAAAAACGCATTCTGACAAACAGCTAATGGTCATCAGTATCTCACTGGGACCTGCCACAGGGTTCGCAATGGTACAGGAGGTAGGAAAGGTACTCCACTGAGTTCTGCACATTACAGCTTACAGCTGTGATACATTCAAATGCTGAGTAGACATTCTGAGCACTGTCTCAGGTATGTTTGCACCTGGACAATTTTTTGCCTAAAGCAAGATGTTTCCCTGATACACATGTGAAGGAAATTTGTCCCACTTCAAGTATTTTATTTTGATAAGGACTTTTATTTTCCACAAGAAATGCTGCAATCAGACAACATTTTTGATGGTGGACTGTTACATTCAACTGTTTATAATATACAGAATAACTATCTCCTCTGATTTAGCTAGAAGGTTTCCTTCTAAGCAACAGTACTCTGAGAACTCATCCAATTACAGGAAATGCAATTTACAATGAAATGGAGGAGATGGAAGATATATGATTGTGATATAATGCTAAGATTTTGGCTGGCTCTTCCACATAATTGTCCTTTAGTTCAAAATCCCAAGAAGCTATCTGCTAAAGATCTCTGTTAAGGGATCCAGGTTTAAAAAAAAAAGAAAAAAAAAGTGCAACCTATTTCCTAATGCTTTAAAAATTGCAAGAAAGGCCTGTGGACATTTAAAGAGGTAGTTAAGGAGTTTTACATCACAGTGTCATCACTTCCAGAACTCAGACTTTGCAGACAGTGGGATTTGTGGAGTGGGAGCCAATAGAAAATAACAAAAAAACTTCCTGCCAATATTTTTGCCTTCCTGTTAACATAATTTCTATAATCACAAGGATTTTAATGACAGATAAGCATGTTTGTCAAAAACATTTTTGCTTATTCTCAATATTAAATTTTAAAAAGGCAGGTATCAAAATATAATAATAATAATAATAACAATAATAACAATAATAACAACAATAATAATAATAATAATAATAATAATATCAGATCACATTTTCTACCAAAGTAAATTTTGTCCTCCTAGAGCATAGACATTGTCTTAGGGGATGTGTTTTTTTGACAGCTGTTATAATGTTCCAGGAAAAAAATGGTCTGTAATGTTTTTTTAGGTACACCAAACATCTCTTTAGTTTGACAGTCACACAGTTGTAGTGTGAATATTAGAGAAGGAGGTTTACTTTAGCCCATTGAAATCCTCCAGATTTTCAACGCATCATCAGGATTGTTAACATCTGCAACATACTCTCAACTGATTATTGCTTTTAATAATCACAATAAATTACTAAATGAATATTATGAAATGAATATTATGAGCTTTTTCAGGTTTTCCAGGTTTTTATTTCCACAGGAAACATGTCCTGTCCCTCATAAACTAAGGAGTCCAAACAAGAAATACATGCATACATTTTATAATGAGGGATTTTTCAAACAGCAGTTACCAACTCATATGATTTAATACAACCCCAAAGGAGCATGTTGTATAAGACACTACTTATAAGTTGTTGCACTTACAGAATATTTGTTTGGTCAAAAATAGTTTGTTCAGTGATATTATATTTCTGAACATAAACAAGCCAATATGAATTGCTGAGCTCCTGATATTTTGTTTGGAAATCTCACAGTTAAGCTTCAAACCACAAAATAATAGTAATAATAAAAAAAATCCCATGACATATTTTCAGTCTTTCTGAAAGCAAATAGAACTTATGCTCCCACATTTCACATAATATAAAGAGACATTCCACTGTTGTATTAAAAATAACATCAATAATATAAAAGAGTAAGAATACTTTATTATATGAAGATATATTAAAAACACAAATTAATAAATGTTCAACATAAGAAACATTCAGCCAAAAATATCATATTTTTAGGATTACAACTATCTTATTCATGAAGCTGACGAAAGCCCAGCAGACACCTAACCAGAAACTGTGCTGCTGTCTCCTTTGTTTCAATTCTTCCTTCAACACACCGCCTTTGAGGTTGACTAAGCAGTGATACCTGTCCTACCAGGAAATACTATCCCACTGACCAAATGCTCCCGTGCAGGTCCCATACGCCACATGTGTCTGTTCCTCAGCACTAACTCTGTACCTTCCTAGTCCACTCCCACCCCCATGCGCGTACATACATCGTGGCGTGCATTCACAAGTGAGTGGACAGCCAGAACCATTTCCTTTGACTCACTCACACATCTAATTCCCACTTTTCCCCTGCAAGATTTCTGTAGCCTGTAAGTTCCTTTGAACAGGGCCTGTCTCTGTGAGACACTTCTAAAAGACAGAAAGACACACAGGACTGGCTCCTTGATGAAGGCCCCTGGTTGCCATGGTAATATAAAAAAATAAACATAACAATAAGAATAAAGCAGTCTGGCAGAGATGAAGCATAAAGCAGCATAAAAAAAAGGGACATGATAAATCACCTGGGAAACAAGAATTTTGTTTTTTATCTTTACTGCCCATGTGCTCTCCTTTCACATCAAAATATATAAATTTATATACCTATATGGAAGCCCCAAATAAGAAGATGCAGACGCTTTTCATGTTTCAGTTAAGCTTTTCTGTGTGCTGATAGAACTGTAAAGAAAAGTTTATTTCAAGTTTTCAAAGGAATACTGGCTTCTGTATAGGCAGGAAAAACTTTCAGAATAAACAAAACTGACTATTCTAACCAACATTCTGAAAGGTTGGGATCTTAACAAAACCTCCAGGGTGATTCAGTCCCTTTGTAGGCTGAACACAGACCAGTAGAAAAGCCTCTTTTCTCACCCCATTCCCTGAAGAACCAGCAGTACTAAAGACAGCATGCTAGGCATCTTGCTTTTATCTTGTGGAGTGTGGCCACCTCTTTTCTCCTAATGCATCACCAAGACAGGTTGCTCCTTCCAATTACTACAGTACTTTTCCAGAAACCTATCAGTTATTTTATTTTCTTACAGTTACTTAACAGCATTGAGGCAGTTTAACATGCTTCTCACTTTAAAAGCCTTCAATACCAAATGTCCTTTTTCTGGAATATTACTACCAACATAATTGTCAAGTCAGTCTTTAAAAGAAGAAAAATCTGGTCTTTTTTCAGCTTCCAGTGAGTTTACTAAAGGCTGGGACCGTTGGACAAACATGTGCCAGGTGTCTGGGTCAGCTTTGCACTGGATACTCCTGCATGAAGTTAAGCTTCTTGTGGTCTTATATGAAGTTCAACAAGGCCAAGTGCCGGGTCCTGCACTTGGGGCACAACAACCCCAAGCAGCGCTACAGGCTGGGGGATGAGTGGCTGGAAAGCTGCCTGGCAGAGAAGGACCTGGGAGTATTGGTTGATAGCCGGCTGAATAGGAGCCAGCAGTGTGCTTAGGTGGCCAAGAAGGCCAACAGCATCCTGGCTTGAATCAGGAACAGCGTGGCCAGCAGGACTCGGGAAGTGATTGTCCCCCTGTACTCGGCTCTGGTGAGGCCACACCTCGAGTCCTGTGTTCAGTTTTGGGCCCCTCAGTGTAGGAAGGACATGGAGGTGCTGGAGTGTGTCCAGAGAAGGCAACGAAGCTGGTGAGGGGTCTGGAGAACAAATCCTNAAAAACTTCTTTACTGAAAGGGTTGTGAGGCATTGGAACAGGCTGCCCAGGGAAGTGGTCAAGTCACCATCCCTGGAGGTCTTCAAAAAATGTTTAGATGTAGAGCTTAGTGACATGGTTTAATGGTGAACTTGGTGGTGTTAGGTTATAGGTCAGACTGGATGATCTTAGAGGTCTTTTCCAACCTAAATGATTCTGTGATTCTATGTTGGTGCTTTGTATGCAGCACCTATGAGCTTTTCTAAATCCAAATTACTGTGGCTATCTTGAGCATCCATGTCTGATCCAAAGCTTTTGTGACACTTGTTGACTTTGTGTGGCTCCCAAACCCAAATAAAGCTAGAATGTCACAGACCAACAAAGACGGGCTCAGTGATATATGGTGCTTTTCATTAGATTGTTTGATATCCAAGTGTCAGTTCAGATTTTTTCATTCTATTACTGACTGAAAAAGGGTTTAAGAAGCAACTCCAGGTGAGGGTCCTTCCTCCAATTGGGCACTATGCATGGTGCTGGGCCAGAGCTGGGCCTTGGTCTCCTCTCCCACAGCTTGCTGTTTTCACTTGGGATGTAATGCAGGTGATCAGTTCTGTTGTGTCTCACTGCACAGGAAAGAGAGCCTATGATACCTCAGCAGAGGCTTCAGAGATGAGAAGAGACATGCCCTTAATCTGCAAAATACCCATTACTGTTACCAGTTTCAACTGTGTAACAATAAATCCTGTGTTAACTGACAGTATCGAATGCATTTGTATACCAGCTAGCTGAGGATCTGTGCTCCCACACATCTGGAGTTATTTCAGTGTTTATGAAGACAAAAGCACAGTGTGCCCAAACAACTGTGAAAAGCCGTGTGAGAGTGGAATTAAGCCTGACTGCCCTTTAAAACAAACAGTGACTTTTAGCCAGACTTCTAGAATAGAAATTAAGAACTATGGTGTGAATGTCTTCAGAAAGACACTATATACAAAGTAATCCAGCAGACAAGGTCTCTAAACAACTGTAATGCTGCTTAAGCTATTTTAGTTCAGTGTAGCAAATCAATAATCATCTGTGAAGAGCCCTACTGAGAAAAGAAGGACCTAAACTGTGACAGGTGATCAATGCAAAGCCTGTAATGGCAAATATGTGATTATTCCAAAAAGCAAAGTTTGACAGTTCTTTGTGTGACCTAGAATTACATGTAAGTTTATCTTCAGTGGAGGGGCAACTTCAATGCAAGCAGAATGTCATGAGGCCAAAAGAGATCCAGGTCTTACAATATACTTTGTTTTTGTAAATCCCATCAGGGAAAATGTAGATAACGAGATTGCCCACATAAAAGTTCTGTTTGTCAAAATAAAGGCTTCATGAGAGAAGCAATCCTCATGCAAACTAGTAGCACAAGACAAGTTCAAAACCAGTTTGAAGTGGTACTTACTGAATACCTATACTTTGTGATGGCCAAAGCATGAATAATCATCATGAGCCTTCCACAGTTGCAGTGTTGAAATGCGCTATATTTCCATTTCAATAAACTACTAAATAGAAGCTATTTTAGTCATAAGATAGATAGAAGAGCTGTGCAGCTTTGACTTTAAGTCCCCAAACTATCTCCTCAGTAGTAATTATCCAAGATATTTCCTTTTCATAATAAATGACTATTTTCCTCTTTCATAAAAGAGGAGCAGTGGGATTTTGTTCATTTATTAGCTTTTTCTTTCTATGCAAAATAAGAAGGAGAACATTTGTATGACAGGAGAGCTGGATTCACAGAGAAAGCTATTTTTATGTTTCCCAGCAGTGGATTCTAACAGTCACAGTCTAGCTCTCACAAATGCCCTCACTTTCCCTTCTGATCCATCGTATCTGCCATTTGTGTGTCTAGCTTCACTTACTGACAGAAATAGCAGTAGAAGAGGCTACTGGCTGCTAAGGGAGTTTCCTCCGACAGAGCTAGGACTTCTGCTGAAGGTCCTTTTAAGACATGCCCCAGATCTTCCACTATTTCCAGGACTGATGCAAGACCTATCAGATGAGACCTTCTCCCATGTTACACAAAAATTCTGGTTAGAAGATCACAGAGGATCCCTGCTGCTGTGTCCTCTGCAAATTTCATCACAGATCTCTGAAAATCAGGGCTGTGGCTCAGAGCTGGAGCATGCTGAACAGAATGCCAGCACAGGCAGCAGAATTATGTGACCTGAGATTGTCTTTTCAAAGCAGATGGGTAGCAATGTCCTAACAAAACCAGAGAGGCACCTAATGAAACACTTGTACAACCAGTGGGACCTACAACCACAAAGCTAGTTGTGAATAGGAACAATAGAAATCAATCTTGCAAGAGGAAATAATAAAACAACTCAGACTTAGACTTTTCTCCTTTCTGTTCATCCTTTGAAAAAACAAGCAAGTAATGTCCTGAAGACAGTATGACATATCAGTTCTACCCTTAGAAAAATATTATAGTTGCATCTTGGCAATTAATTCAGACCACAAGCCACTTTTTGCTCAGATTAATGCAGATTTTTCATTTGTTTTTTGCAGAGCCTGGACCGAGGCATATGTTTAAAGAAACAGGGAGGGACCCAAAAATGAAATAGATGAAGAATAATGTATTTACTGTATATGGCCATTGAAATAGAAGTCAATGTTAGGAACTGACAAAATATGGACTCAGAAAAACATGTAACCCACCACATACACATTACAACAGTGAGGTGGGAAGTATCTTCTGGAAAGAAAATATCTCCTTAGTGTGTATACTGGTTTGAAAAATCTTAGGCCTAATTCATCAGCATGCATATGGAAATGTTGAAAGGCATGTGAGTATAAATGTCTGAGTCAGAACCTTAGTGAGACAATTAGACAATGCTTTGGCTGCCAGCTTTGCTCCTTTTTTTTTTTTTTTTTTTTTTTTTGAGTGGCTGCTGTCATATGAAATTTACCTCTAAAGCCCCATGACCTTAATAGAAAGAGATTATCTTCTCATCCTTCTCAAAAATTCAATTGTGCCTTCTCAAGCCAAGGATCAGCCTTAGAACAGCCTGTCTTCAACTACAGTGAGATAGTGCTTTTCATTACTGCAAACAAAAGATCTTCCTTCTAAATGCTACAACAGCAGAGAATTCAAAACACACACAAATGGAGGACAAGCAAAATGTAGTGAGCCTGCAGCTGGCTTGCTACACAGATCCCAGGTATTACTGCATATTAAGCTCCCCAGATTATGCCTACACATGTGTACAAATGTACAGCACTGACTCCGCCATGTGAACGCTATTGCATTTTTGCCATACAAAGAGAAGAGAAAAATGAAAGACACATGGAGGGAGCAGGAGCAGGGGAAGCGCACACTTTGAATACAGAACAAGTATTTCCAGCACCCACAAAACAGAACCTAACAGAGGCAGACTACACGGCCTGGGTGCTTGACACGTAAAACAGAGGAAACTTGGTCTTATTCAGACATTTCCCAAAAGTCCCTAAAGTTGCATCAGTCTCCTGTGTTATGCCACGTGTTTAAGCTGCCAGTGACACAGCACCTCTGCTGCTCCCTCTTTGCAGCTGCTCAGCCTGAACAGTGATCTGTAGGGAACAGAGAACACAGAACTGCTATAGAGCAGCATCTGTTGTCTCTGCTGGGCAGTGCTGCAGGCTCCCCTTGAATGCCTGATCCCATTCAGACATGCATACCACACTGCCTGGATTGATGTGGTCTTGCAAGTTGAGGAAGCTGTGGAAAGATGACCTACTGTAACATCTGCCAAGCCTGAAAGCAAGGAAGAGGTGAGCCACAGCACAGGCAATTTCATTAGACCATAATCCCTGTTGCATTCTGATGCAAAAAAAAAAAACAGATCACACAAAGCACAAGGCATAGCTTACAGGTGATAAGTGAACGAAGTGAAGCTGTGCAGCATAGCAGGGAGAGAAGATGATCCTACCGGTATCAACAAAGAACACAAGCAACTTATAAAAGAGTATCTGCTAGCAGAGGTATCTCTCATGCTTCCTTCCTCTGCTGCTTCCTTGTCCATCACAGAGAAAAGTGACCTCTTTTTTTTCTGTCTGTGCTTTGTCTTGAGCTTTCATCTGACAGCTGCTAATGTCAGATGAACCAGTAACCCCCATCCACTCCCAGGAAATACATCGCCAGCCACAGGTCTCTTTTCATATTTCTTTATCCCACTTCACCTCTTTTTGTCTAAGACAGGTCTAAGACAGTTCAAGACCATGGATATTTAATCAGCTACTGCTTCTTCTGAAGTGGACTTTTTAAATCCAATCTCAGTACATCAAATCCATCACATAAACAATATCTTTGCCAGGATCCCACTTGGTTACCCATGGTAGAAGCGTGGTGCCAAAATAAGACTCATTTGAGTCCTTTACACTGCTGCAAAAAGGGGAAAGTTCCACTTCCCTTACAATATTTCCTTTTCCAGTATCTCATTACCGTGTTGACTCATGTTCATCTTCAATTCGTATCCATCTTCTTTAAGATATTCTGAGATTCTCTGGCTTCATTTCCAGGGAAGGAACCAAAAAAGCACATAAAACCTAAAAGAGGCTGGTGAAGGCTGGTGAAGAGAACTTTATACTACAGGACATAACAGCTTTGGGGCAAGGTCTGTGGCTTTACCCTCTGTTTGTACCATGCATGGTACAATAAGGCTGAGGTTATTTTAGACACCTGTCTTTGTTGACAGCTCACAATACAAATTTCTCCTTTTTTTCCTAGCCTAGGAAGACTACAACAGCAGGGATCAATAACAAGACATGACAGGAGAGAAAATGCTCATGTTCGCCCATTAAATAGAGATAATTTAGCTATTTGGGTGAGAAAGAACATGAGAAATACCAGATTCTTGAATTAGAAACAGGTAAAAAATTATGATTTTTTCCCCCAAAATAACATTTTGTGGGAAAAGAAGGAACTATTTCAGGATAAGTCAAATTCTATGACATCATCAGAATGTTGTTAAAGAATTTCTCAAGTCAGTGGGTAACACTAGGCTTGCTTTTATTCATAACAACTCAGAGTTGGGCCACCACCTCAGTGTGTGACAACTAATAAGACACAGCTTACAGGTTATATAGCTTTCACTAACAATTAAGTCATTTTCAAAGTCCACCGTAAGCTTCCACCGTGTTCTCAATTCTTCAATACTTTGGTCAGCTAAAAAAGTTCTTTATTTTCCAATCCTCAGCAAGTTCTCCTCATTCTATCCTCAGATCATGAGTTTCAGTTGTCCACTAATCAGTTTGTTTTTGTATTTTCTTTTCTTTTCTTTTCTTTTCTTTTCTTTTCTTTTCTTTTCTTTTCTTTTCTTTTC
>VXAA01003217.1:24151-39250 GCA_013399115.1 Anseranas semipalmata
TTCATCTGGCTTGTGATTAACCCTACCATGGATGAGGCTGTACAAGGGATGAAGTGAGCAGCACTCACATGGTCCAAGAGATTGCTATACTCCTGTGCACACATCTGGTATAACAATATTGAATACATTCATTTATCTATTCCTATCTTATTCTAATATTGTCTCTATAGTTTGGTTTATTTCTTAACAATGTTGTATTCCAGTATGAACTGTTTGTCGTTACTATTACAAAAAAAAAAAAAATCAGAACAAATCAAGACAATCATTGCAAACTGAAAATCAAAAGCTTACTCTGAAAAGGGCTGACCTTATCATAGCACTGTACTCCATCCTTTTCAAGGAAAATTCATCAGAATTGACATTTTTTGTAAAGTTTTTATTCTGATGAAGTGGTCTTTGGGGAAAAAAAAAAAAATCAGGTAGAGTATTTGCAAACAGCTCCATAAACAGCCCATTTATGGAGGCCTGCTATATCATAGTCTGCTTGGAGGATCAATTCATTTTCTAGGTAATAAGTGTACCAGCTCATGAAGTTCCTGCTGGAGTCATATCTTTTCAGACTGAGACTGTTTTACCAATTAAACAGTAGAGCTATCCTGGCTTTACATAAACTGAACAATTACAAGTTTGTAGTTGTATCAATTACAATAAGGGAACTATATTTTGAAGGCAAAGTGTATTGGTAAAATTGAAACATAAAAGGACTTATGTGGCTCATAGTTTTAACCTTAGCTTGCCAGCAATTCTCTTTCCTGCCTGCCTACCGTGGAATTTTATTTGATATATATAGTACCAAGTACAGATCGCAGGGACACATTATTTAATTACTGTTCCAAAAACTTGGGCTTTTGCTGTGCTCTGCTTCATGTCTGCCTATTTACGATTTATGCCACATGTCAAACACTTGCCCTTTGCAAAAAGACGAAGTCCCTCTGAGAAATACAGCCTGCATGCAGTCACCTTGGCGAAAGAGATGTGACATTCCCAGAGAGAGCAAGGGGCACAGGCAGTAAGGCAGAAATGTGACAGGGTTCCTAGTCAAGGGGAGAATATCATATATGTGGAGACAAAATACCTTTGTCATTACTGTTTACTGTCTTCTCAACATGAATTCTGTAAGTTAGGCATACAGCAGAGGCACCGTCAGGATTATTGCATGCAGAGCTTATAGCACAGAAGAAACAAATGTTACAGAGACTTTTCTTTAATTCTTGCCTTTCTTACTACCTCTCTACTCAGAGACAGCCTATGAAGAGAGGTGGAACAAAAAAGAGCTTGTGGAAAGAGGTACAGTTCTCAAAATATCGAGCAGATGCCTTCTGAGCTCCAGCACTGTGTCCATGTTAGTGTGTGGAATGAGTCTTTGGAGGTAGTCTTGGGCGTCCACATTTATTTTACATCCAGAAAACCTGTAAATAGTCCCATCCACCTATCTCCTCTCCTTCTCAGAAGCACCCTGATGGGCTATGGATTTGCAGATAGAGTAGACATTTCTTTCTCCATCGTACTGCCACAGGCATCTATGGAGCTGTGCTTCAGGAGAAGGGGACTCTTCAGCTTTAGGCAGCAATTAATCCTGACCAGAACACTGCAGTTAATGAGATACATTGACTCATTGCCCACAAAACAGATGCACTTTCATCTTGGCTTGCAGAGCAATCAAAGTTACATTGCAATTGGCATATGACCAGGGAAGGGAGAGAAATTTACAATGGCTGTGGAAAAAGAGCATTATAAACATTAGAATTTCACATTTCTAGTATACATTTTACAAAACTCTAAGAACATGTCATGGCCTATAGAAATGGGACAACTAGGCAGCTCCAGCTCTCAGCAGACCAGCACATTTTGGGAACGGTTACAATGAACACATTTTTATTATTTGAGGAACTGGACTCAGTGATCCCTTTTAAAATATCAGACTTTTCTCATGGAAAATTTCAGTCGTGTTTCCTCCATTTGTCAACCAGCTACAAAACGGCACACTTTTTTTGATTGTTTAAGAGCTGACACGACTGAGCTACCCTCTGTTCAATTTGTGGGGCTTTTTTAAGACAAAATCTTCTCTTTCTTTTCACATAGTATTACCCCTTCATATCCAACAATAGATTGGAAAAACTTATCTTGAAAAACTTGGTTAAGATAAAACTTATCCCCAAATCCACATTTCTCTTTATACATATTAATTATTATTAGTTAGTCAAACCGTTCCCATAGCAGGATTTATTTGATGAAAGAGCACCTGTTATCCTCCTGAGGCAAAGTTCTGTTTTCAGGCATAGAATGCAGAATTATTGATAATTTACTGCCTTACTGGGTAAGGACGAAGTTATGAAGTTAACTTTCATCATAGCAGCCCATATGCTGTTGTGCTTTGCATTTGTGACTGAAACAGTGTCGATAACATGCCAGCATTTTAATTGTTGTTAATCAGTGCTTGCAGAGCATCAAGGCCTTCTCTGTTTCTCACTTGCCCCCACAGCTAGTGGGCTGGGGATGGGCAGGAGGCTGGAGACAGACCATAGCCAGGACAGCAGACCCCACCTGATCAAAGGGACATCCCATGCCATGCAGGGTTGTGCCCTGCAGTAACACTGGGTGCAAGCAGGAGAAAGGGGCCATGTTCATGGTTATGGCATATGTCTTCCCAAGCAATCGGTATACATTCTGAGGCCCTGCTTTCCTGGAAGTGGCCAGATGTTGCCAGAGAGTGGAGTAATTGTGGGAAATCGCTTGTTGTTGTAATGCAGAGAAGGGTCAAGGGACGGACTGAGATTATGTGTGTAGATTGTCCACATTTGAGCCCTGCAGTCTGCAGGGCTCCTCTGTGGGGCGAGGCCAGGGCTGCCACATGCCCGACACGGTTGCAGCTGGCTCCAGTGGCCCCACCTCAAGGCCTGGCTGGGTACAGCAGCCAAGATGGTGGCACCTCTGGGAAAATGGATGTAAGGAAGGGGCAAAAAGCCGTGAGAAGTGAGGAAAACAAAGGCAAGAAATGACCCTGCAAACACCAAGGTCAGAGAAGAAGGGGGGGGGAGGAGGTGCTCCAGGCGCCAGAGCAGAGATTGCCCTGCAGCCTGTGGGAGAAACCACATTGTAGCAGGTATTTCCTAGCAGCTGATGGACAGGATCAGTGCTCTGAAGAGCTTTGGGAAAATTGATATCAGAAGACAATTTTTAGAAGCACGAGTTCAAGGTCAGCTGAAATACAGCTGAGACACTGAGCAGTGTGGAGCTCAGCTTCCACCCATCCAGTTCTGCAGCTGTGTTTCAGGTGATCTTGAACTTGTGCTTTCTGAGTCTGGCCCTAGTTTGAGGATTTGACACAGAAGTCTCTTTGTGATAGTGATCTCCTAAAGCTCTTTGGTGCAGTGCTTTATTTCCCATTATAGGGTTCCTCAATGAAGGGGGAGACAAAGCATTTAAAAGTGGGATTGAACTCTCCAATCTACTTTTTTATGTTCAGGTGGAAATTTTTTTTTTTTTTTTTGCCAGCAGACAAATGAATATCATAAATGAATATCATTCCACAGAAGGAAAAAAAAAAAAATCCTTTTCTGCTTTCATCAGCAGCTGTGAACTCTTCTGCTGGCCTTTTCTTGGCAGTTCCACACTCCTGAATTGGCTGTCTTTCTCCATGAATGAAATCTGAGAAGCTGTTTTCTGGACAACTCCTCTCCTTCCTTCAGAGCCCTGTAAAGCAGAATGACACAGGTGTTTCTTGCCACTGAGCCATTACTTAGAGGCTTTCAGATGCTAATGTCACTAAATATACAAAGGGACCTCTCCACATAACCCTCTCAAGCTATTTTCTCTCCTGCGCAGCATTGAAGTGAAGGTAGAATTTGCTGGAATAAGTCAGGGTGTCCTTTCAGAAGAATTCTCTGCTAACATCAATGCAGGAGAGAAAGACTGCTGGCTAAATGAAGATTGTAAACAAATTGTTTCTCAGAGGATGAATAAAGGGGGTACAAAATTTATAACCAGTATCACTTACACTGCGAATCACAACCATACGGCTTACAATAGCTGAAAGCTCATACTTCATCTGTTTAGAAATAGCCATCAGAGAGAAGAATGGTATATTACTCTCAAGTAAATGTAGAAAAAAATACCAGGTGTAGGGAACATCTGTTCCTTCCTGAATCTTCAGAGATCCCAGCAGCTTCCATCAGGAAAGATTGAGACTGTTCATGTATTAATGTTTAGCAGTGATTACATTGCAGCAGCAGATAGAAGAGAGGATAACTGGAACTAGTGAGTTGTCCTGTTCTGCTCCAGGAATCTTGCACACCCTTGTGCAACTCATGTTAGACAAGATATAAGACAGGGCAGTAATAATAGGCATAGAGGAAATTCTGTGCATTTAATTTTAGCATTCTGACAATAGGGCACCTATGTACAAGTTGAAGCCCCTTGTATAGACAGCAGTGAAAGCCCAGCACATCTCAACTGAGACTCATTCCATCTTCATCCACCAGACTGCTGTCAGCTCCCCAGCACCACCAACTGTGACCATCCCTCAGGATCTGACCATTCTCCTGCACAGAAACACCCTTTTTGAGAGGGCTGAGCAATTCATAACTTAGCCTGAATTAGGATTCCTAAACCAACTCTCCCTGCTGAGTCTCTTGGAGAGTTTCATAACGAAGGAGACCAGAGTCCCCAGTGGCTAGCAAAGGCCATAGTAACCAGCTCCAAACAAGTGTCAGGAAAACCTCAGTTACAGAGCATGGATGAGGTCTTAGGGCTTTCTTCTTTTATTACAGACTCTACTATTGGTCTTCTGAGTGAGCACTGGTCACTCACTTTGCGATAGGCTACACCTGTCTATAAAACTGCAGTGGGGTGCAGTGCCAGAGAGAGCTCCAATGTTGCTGCTACCTGTATAAATAAAGTTCTCTTCTTGGCTCATCTTTGAATCAGCACAGCTATCTCACGGCCAAGAAACACCATCTAATGGTAAGAAAATAAGGAGGAGGGCACAGTATCACTGCAGGAGGTAAACCTTCTCTACCCTAGGCTCACTGTCAGGGGCTCACTGGAGCAATAGGCATTCAAGGCTGGTCTTAAGCAAAACAGGTCTGTCCTGTCTGTGTTGCTTAATCACTGTTGGAAATTCAGCGATATGGAACTGGATAGAAACAGAGTCCCAGCATGATGAGTTTCTCCTCAGAAACATTTATCCAAGGGAGCACTATGGAAAGAGAGTAGAGAGAGAATCCTGAAGCTCTAAGGGTTGTTAAGAAAACTAAGTTCTTCTACATACTGAACTCTAGTTAAAGAAATGGAAGCTTAAGTGTCACTTTTCTGGCTGGAAAATATTCAGTAGTGTTGTACCTCAGGTTTTCGTTAGCATCCCCATCAGAGAACTGATGAAGGACCTGCACAGTGAAACCTCGAAACCTGCTGATGATAGTCTTTCAGGTAGCCAGATACCATAGTCATGATGAGGCAGTCCAGAAGGACATCCCACAACTGAGTGGGCAGAAGAATGGCAGATGCCCTCCAGCATAAATAAACACAAGACAATGTGTCTGGAGAAAATAGGCCAGATCAATGTCGCACTGAAAGCAGAACAGATAATTATAGCCTAGGATAGAGATCTCAGAGTCACTGCAGACAGGTCTCTGCAATCATCCATTTGGTACACAATAGCACTGAATTGAAGGGAAATCAGAAGAATGCCAAGGACCACTAGGGCAGGATGGAGGACAAGACAGGGAATCATTCTTCAGTACATAAGACCATGGCACACCCACCTGGTAAGCACTGTGTGCAATTCTGGTCTCTGTGCCTCTGTAAAAGGGTGGTGGTGAAGAGCAGACAGATAAAGGCAATCAAATGATGGACTTCTAAAGAAAGAGTCTAAAAAGACCAGGACTTTCCAGTTGAGAAAGGAGAAGGCTGAGAGCAATGTGAGGGGGTTTACTAGATCCTGACAGTAGAGTACAAGGTAAATGCAGAACTGTTCTGCAATGTGAGAGCAAGGGGACGGTCAACGAAATCAGTATGAAATTAGTTTAAAGCAGTAAATGAACACAGCGAGGAATAAGCCTGTGGAATCTGCCTCCACAAGAGGATGTGGAGGCAGACCATGTCAAAAGTCACAGACATCAGGCCTTCAAACAGGCAACATCCCTTTTAATAGCCCATCTACAGCAACAAGCTGAGTGGGATGGCTGTAGCAGGTAGCCAGGTTGACATGATCTAAATAGCATCTGTACTGATGAGGATGAGGACAGAGTACTGGGCTAACCCAGTAGGATATTTTTTGTGTTCCTAAACCACCAGTGAAATTTGCAAGGATACCTTTGGCAACCTGTCCTCCAGAGCCCAGGACATGCCAGGGAGCCCAGTATAGCAGCCCAGTAATGACCACTGGTCTTAGTGACCAGGACAGAAGCAGTCCTTCAGGGTATCGTGTTGGGATCTATGGACTGTGCCAGGAAATCAGAAAAGGAAAGGCAACACAAACTGTACCATACTAAGGATTCACCATTGCCAGCTCTCCCAGCTGTTTGGACCACAGCTCAGAGGCCATAAACAGCAGGCCAAGATATAGAAAACAGCTTCCAGAAGATCATGACACTGCAGCCAGAAGTCAAGACTTTATTTATTCTGCTCTGTGTCAAACATGCCAGAAGGAGAGTGTGCAGAGACTTGCAGAACATCATTCTGCAGATAGCAAGCATGGTTTACAAGGAGTCAAATGGGTTTAATTCCCAGTCGTCTTCAACTGCTCTCTGTTGCCTGTGTCCTCTTTTGCTGCCACATCCAACACAACATTCCAATTTGTTTCTGGTTCCTGAAGGATGCTGTGTTGAGAACATCATCATTGCAGGAGGGCAGAGGGAGCTGGTAGCTGCTAGCAGGATTGAAACTTACCTCTCCCAGGATGAGCTTTTAATGTATATCTCAATAACAATGTGAGAAAAAGAAAAGTTTCAGCCCCCTCTTTACAACAGAACTGTCCTCTCTGACACTCTCCATCAGGAGAAAGCAAGCCAAGAAAAACACCAAAATGAGAGAGGAGAGGCTCTCCGTGGTGGATGTGGGCTTTTCTAGAAGTAAAGAACAAAGCAGGGTGATTCCTTTTCATGCCAGTTCTTCTGACAGCCTGGCAATATTCAGGTGGCCTGACCTATCATAAGGCAGGAGACAGAGAAGATGGAACAGTCTGGAGGTAAACCTTGCTGCAAACAACGACTTGGATAAACCTCCCTGGTGGTGGCTACATATAAGAAAAACAGAGAAGAAAAAAACAATCTATTGGAAGACCACCGGCAGACATGAGCTCAAATAACACTCTGGTTTGGAAAATGAACAAGCAGAACAAGCAGACAGGAGATGTTTACAAGGAACTGCCAGACCAACAGCCTTCTTCATTTTTTCTTTTTTTCACCATTTGTCCCAGAAACTGAGATCTTCTGTCTTATGAAGCATTTTGGTCCAGGAAAATCAGTTTTGATACCTATCCACAGCATTTTAATAGGGAAAGGGAGAAGAGTAGGTCTGGCAGAACACTACCAATCCAAAAAGAACAAGCAGCATTTTCCTGGTACACCAGGGAGCTGCAATTGCTCAGCTTCAGCATGGAGATAATGGTGCTGAATATATTATTGCCATTTTGCCAAGGACTACTAAAACTTGAAGGGAAAAAGAAGGCAGAAAGATTATTCACTTCTCTCAGCCCTTTTCTGTAGGCTGAGCACAGCAGGACAGTGTGCAGGCCATGAACACAAGCCTGAAAATGCAGTGGCCTTGACTTCAGCAAAACCCAGGAGAATCTTGGACACTCTGAAGAGAGAGAACAGTGATCTTTGGCAGCAAGAGTTTCCATGTGTCCCCACCAACATCCACTTGTGGAGACCATGCATAACCAAGCGTCCTTTTCCTTGCAGCCCTTGAAAGGTCTTGAAATAAGCACAGAGTAAATGATGGATGTGGCACCCTGTGGAGTGGCTCTCTGGTGGGCACTGTCCAAGCACAGAGAGTTCACTTTCAAAACCTCACAAGAATTTATCCCTTCCGGCAGTAGAACACTACCACATCCACCTCTGCCTTCCCTCCTCAAGGCAGAGTACCTCTGTGCAGTTTTAGTGGCCCAACAGAGCAGGAAGGAAAGAAACTCAACTATCAAAGTATCTCTTGTCCCTCCGACTGGAAAGCCTGTCTGGGTTCAGCCCAGAGAGTCTTTTGGTGGGGAGATGCCTGAACCTTACCATATTAGAGACTCAAACAAGAGCAGCTGTTGCCTGCAAGTAGTAACTGTGGTGGGTAGAATACATTCTGGCCCCATTGGTGTGAATATGCCCCTGCAAGCTTTGAGCCATGCTGAAGGTAGGAGTAGGTAGCAGTAGCTGGGACAGGCTCTGCTCAGAAGTTCAGTCCCTGCACTTAGATGCACAATGGATCCATGCTTGCCCAAATGCTAGAAACAGAAGGTGGGATGATCATTTAAAGAGATGGGGAGTCTCACAGGATAGCACTGTTCTCATGGGCCCTGTTGATAACGTCAGAAAAAGATGTTGAGACAGGCTGCAGAGCAGGGTGCTGTGTAGGGAATGGCCTTCCACTTCAGAAGATCCTCAGCCCCCTTCTGTTATCCACCATTGAGGAAGCCAAGTTATCCAAGAATCCCTTCTTCTTAACTGCTACTTCCATTTATTTGTATAAATAGAGAAAATTTCCACTGTTTGCTGTCTGTTGCTTTTTATTGTTGTGTGGAATTTTGTCCTCAGAAGTTGATAGATGCTGCTTATTTTATATGATTAATCCCCTATGCACGGATTCCCTCCTCTGTTCAGCTTTGTGAGCCAAGTTTCATCTGAGTTGCTATTCCACAGCATATCTACAAGCCAGTGACCACTTCCTCCACATTCCATGCAGGACCACAGTGAAGGTGAAAGCCATGTGCAAACTGAATGAAACTTCTGGGCAAGGTGACAAATGTTATCAGCCATTAGTTAGCTATTCACTCAAGTAGAAGAGTCTGACAACTCCATACAGAGAACGGAATGTCACTAAATAGTCTCTAAGACACATGCTACCTTACTGTTGCATAGTGTCAGCTGTGTGTGCATCCTAGCTGGCAACAGCCCTATATGCATTCTGCTTGTGGAATTGATCAGAATGGTGTAATCCAATGCCCAGTTGGATCCAATATGTATTATGTGCAACTCATTGCCAGCAAAACACGATAATGGATAGAGAGTCATGCAGCCTGCATGTGCACTAGAAGAATATATTTCATCTTTAAAGGGTGGGAATTTAAAGCAGACAAGCTGACTGCTTGAATGTCATAAAAATAAAGATGGTTTCAGGCCATTTCAGTCTGATCATAACATCTGCCTTTTATGAGAATTATTTCAAGTCCAGAAACCAGACTTTGCCTTTCTTCCCCTTCATCTTTGAATAGAGCCATCCTTTCAAAAAACATAATGAGGAATGTATTTTGTTGATAAATACTGCATAATGGAACTTTGCAGTTCTGGAAGAGAGGAAAAATTTCTTCCTATTATTATTTCTAAATGAACTTTTCCTTTCACAGAAAACGGAAGCAGAACAGGCAAATGTTACAACCCTGAAGCTGTCACAGCAGCTCTCCTGAGAATTTTTAGTCTGCTAGGCTTGTCACGACCCATCACACTGATTGCTGTGTCACTTTGCATCTTGAATAAGCTGTTCTTGGCAAAAGAAAGCTAAACTTCCCTCCTAGTCTTCAACAGCCCACCTTCCCTGCAACTGGGGCAGAGAGATAATGCCATTTATCCACTCCTCCAGCACATTAGATATGGCTTTACCTTTCTTTGCTGCTGAAGACTCAGGAAACACAGTGAGTGTTTAGCTAAGCAGCAAAGATATAAGCTACAACTCAGGTTTTGTTGTTGCTCCAATGCCATAAATTCATTTCTGGGAGACATTGGTAAAGTGGCACATATTCCTTCATTCCATACTGCTACCTCTCTCTGCTTTGGAAGGCAGTGAGCAATTAGATTTGGCACATGGGGATGAAGAAGGAAATGGACTGATGGGCTGGATATGTTTGATCTTCATGAGAGAGAACTGGGGACTAACAGGCAGAGAGGGAAAGCAATGCATAAGACAGCTCATGCTCATGATGAGGAAGGGAAAAACAGTGGGGAAGACAGGATCAGTTCTGTGCTTTCTGGCTAACAATTTGCCTTTGCAACTAGCTTGTTTTCTTTTTTAATATGCTAATAAATAAGAGCTCTCTGTATCAGTAGAAGGCAAAGTAAATTATCCTTTTGCTGTAAGGAGAGCAGTTCTACCATTGCCCCACATTACCAGTTAAATAAGACCCATCAGAACTGGAGCAGAGCGACCACAAAATACAGAATGCACAATATATACAGATGTACTAGGTTATTCTTCAAATAATTTTAAGATTATTGGACAAGAAGTTTAACAGTGAACCATGCTTTCAAGTTGAACACAGGGAGCAAATCAATAAAAGTTTCTCTGTGAATTGCTCATCTGTTAGCCTTTCACCAAGACATGGAGCAGTGGCAGAGGATGGAAAGTGACTTGCCTTAATTAGTTTGAACAAAAAAGGAAGATCACGAGAAACTCTGTATGATTCATAAATGCAAGGCTTCTTTTAATCTAGTGACTACAGATTTTCAAATTAAACTCCATGGGAATTTTCCTTTCTGCTCCACAACTGGTGATTTTTTTATAACTGTTTCAACTGCTAAACCAGTGTCAGATATGCTGACCTGGAAAAATCTTTTGCAGTTTTGGGAAACAGTGTCTGAGACTGTCATTGCTGACACAGCTAGTAGACAGAAGAAGAGTGGGGGAGATCAAGGACTCCTGGTAGCTAATGCCTGCAGGTCCCAGATACATAGCTGGTTTCTCTCCACTTATCCAGTGGATCCGGCCTTCAGACCCACCTCACGCTTTTATGTTTTTTGTTTGTTTGTTTGTTTGTTTTTCCCCACTAGAAACTCCCTTCTATTCACCTCGGTAGGCCTGTTTCATTCCAATGCCAGGCAGGAATTTGTCAGTAAAGCTTTTCCAAGTCTCATTCACACCAACAACTGAGCAGGTTTAGCTGGAACTTTCTAAGCAGCATTCAGCCAGAGTCACACACCTAACATGGAAAAATATCAGCCCAGATGCTGAGTGACTAACAAAATGCTAATTGTGTTAGGTGAGATGCCATGGAACATGTCAGCCATAGAGTACATGTCCTGGTTTTGGCTGGGACAGTTAATTTTCTTCCTAGTAGCTGGTGTGGTGCTGTGTTTTGGATTGAGGATGAGAACAATGCTGATAACACACTGATGTTTAGTTGTTGCAGAGCAGTGCTTGCACAGAGCCAAGGGTGGGGGAGGACAGCCACAGTTCGTGGTTTGACTGGGCATCGGTCAGTGGGTGGTGAGCAAGTGCATTGTGCATTACTTGCTTTGCATACACTTTTATCATTATTGTTATTATTATCCCTTCCTTTTCTGCCCTATTAAACTGTCTTTATCTCAACCCACGAGTTTTTACTTTTTTTTTTTTTTTTTTTGATTCTCTCCCCCATCCCACTGTGGGTTGGGGGGAGTGAGTGGATGGCTGTGTGGTGCTTGGCTGCCTGCTGGGTTAAACCACAACAACATGTCATGGTTTTGGCTGGGATAGCGTGAATTTTCTTTGCACAGGCTCGTATGATGCTGTGTTGTTGATTTTTGATGAGAGTACTGGTGATAACACACCAGTGTTACAGTCCTTGTTGAGCAGTGTTTGCACAGAGCCAAGGTCTTTTCTGCTTCTCATGCTGCCCTGTGAGCAAGGAGGTTTCACATGCACAAGAAGCTGGGAGGGGGCACAGCCAGGACAGCTGACCAAAGGGATGTCCCTTTGGGACATTTGGAGTGATGGCATTTGTCTGCCCAAGAAACCATTACACGTGATGAGCCCTGCTCTCCTGGGAGTGGCTGACACTTGCCCGGTGATGGGAAGCAGTGAATGAATTCCTTGTTTTGCTTTGCTTGTGCATGCAGCTTTTGCTTTACCTGGTAAACCATCTGTATCTCAAAGCATGAATTCTCGCACCTTTACCTTTCCATTTCTCTCCCCTACCCAACCTGGAGTGAGTGAGTGAGTGGCTGTGCAGTACTTAGCTGCCTGCCAGGGTTAAACCACAACAGCACACTTTCTGCTTTCCCAGCAATGCCAGTATGAGTCACAGTGATTTTCTTTCTGTCCACACTGATTCCAGCTTTCCTTCTCTGAAGGCCTCTCTTCTGCTGGGGGCCACCCAGCTGAAACAGCTTTGGTGTCAAGGCCCTGGGGACCTGGTGGACACCAGCTTGAAGAAGAGTCAGCAATGTGCTCTTGCCACAAAGAAGACTAATGGTATTCTGGGGTGCATTAGGCAAAGTATTGCCAGTAGGTCAAAGGAGGTGATCCTTTACTTCTGCTTAGCACTGGTGAGGCTACACCTGTTGTACTGTGTCCAGTTCTGGGCTCCCCAGTACAAGAGCAATGTGGATTTACTGGAGAGAGTCCAACAAAGGGCCACAAAGATGATGAAGTGATGGGCACATCTCTTCTCTGAGGAAAACCGGATAGCTGGGACTGTTCAGCCTGGAGAAGAGAAGGCTCAGGGGGGATCTCATCAACGTATCTAAAGACCTGAAGGGAAGATGCAAAGACAATGGAGCGAGGCTCTTTTCAGTGGTGCCCAGGAACAGCACAAGAGGCGGTGGCCACAAACTGAAGCACAAGAGGTTCCCTCTGAACATGAGGAAGCACTTCTCTACTCTACATGTGGCTGAGCACTCGGACCAGTTGCCCAGAGAGGCTGTAGAATCTTCCTTCTTGGAGATATTCAGAAGCCATTTGGACCTAGTCCAGGGATACCTCCTGTAGGTGGTTCTGTCTGAGCAGGGAGATTGGACCAAATGACCTCCAGAGGTCCGTTCCAATTTCAACTATTCTGCGATTCTGTGAAGAGCATAAATCAGCTAGTGTTATATCTGATGACTAACTGGTCTTTTTGAAGACATATACCTCACTGAGATCTCCAGAAAAGGGTCTGATGAAGTGGGTGGAGAGCCAGTACCGACCTCCATATATGAAGTGCCAGACTAACTGGGTGCAGCNGAACATGAGGAAGCACTTCTCTACTCTACATGTGGCTGAGCACTCGGACCAGTTGCCCAGAGAGGCTGTAGAATCTTCCTTCTTGGAGATATTCAGAAGCCATTTGGACCTAGTCCAGGGATACCTCCTGTAGGTGGTTCTGTCTGAGCAGGGAGATTGGACCAAATGACCTCCAGAGGTCCGTTCCAATTTCAACTATTCTGCGATTCTGTGAAGAGCATAAATCAGCTAGTGTTATATCTGATGACTAACTGGTCTTTTTGAAGACATATACCTCACTGAGATCTCCAGAAAAGGGTCTGATGAAGTGGGTGGAGAGCCAGTACCGACCTCCATATATGAAGTGCCAGACTAACTGGGTGCAGCCTGGATCTTAGTCAGAACCTTATTATTGGAAAGTTTGTGTATGTTTGCAGCACTGCTGGGAGAGTTTCAGTCAGATGAATCAGCCACATTTTGGGGCAAGAGATGCAAATGACATAGTGAAATTTCTCTCTGCTTTTCTGATGAAATTTATGTGTCTTCTCCAACCTGTGGCAGTAGGGAGGAGGGAAGAACTGAAATGGATGCTGTTAGACCCATAATGCAACCCTAGCTGTGGTAATGCTCTTGAAGACCTGCAGAGCAGTAGGCTGTTCTTCCTCACTTTCCTCTGTCATTTCCACTAGTTTCCCCTACCCCAGGCCCCTGGAGCCAGTTCCTGGTGCTGGCAGAGCCTTTCACTCTCCTGTGTACACAGGAGACTGTGTACTGCATGTGGTATTGAATTCTGTTTATCAGAGGGGAGTTGCACAGCTTATTATCCAGAATTGATGAGAAATGCCTGTAAAATAAAAAGCTCCGTGTGTACCTGAAAGTCTCAGCAAGTTAGTACATCACTATCTGCCTGTCTGAGGCATGTCTGAATGTCCTAGCCTGCTGTGCTGCAGATGTGTTTTGTTGTGTAGCAGTTCTCACAACACTACCTGATCAGGTCTAACAGAGCAAGAGAAATAGCCTGGAAAAACCTCCATGAACTGAAACTGAAAGGTAAACAAGCAGGTGGGAAAAGCAGTTCAGAAGCGGTTCATTCTGCCTCCTGGAATCCTTCTTCTTCTTTTTTTTTCTTTTCTTTTTTATTTTTTTTTTTTTATTGCTGGGATCTGCTCTTAGGGCCCAAAATATGTCTCACAGTAATAAGACCTGATAGCAAGTTACGGAAAGATGACAATTCACCCTCTTCACCCGCTATCGCTGGGACTCAGCAACCCAGGTAATAAGCAAAGAACAGCTGTTCTGCCTCACTGCAAGTTGTTCCTTCCAGCAGCCTTGGTCTTTGACGGGTCTGATGAGTGATAAACAAGAAAACAGCAGAGATGATCTTGCTGGCACACTGCTGGAGCAAAACTCAGCTACAGATAGAGTTATGGCATTTCTCTGTGGCAGAGCACCTCCTGAGGTGTTCACTGGGATTGTGCCTATACCATGCCTTCAGTTCCTTGAAATCATCCCTGCTGTGGACCACAGTTTTTCGCAGTGTTCTAGCAGTACAGAGCACTTTCCCTGGGGTATATGGGCTGGCATAGCTGCTCTGTGAAACCATTTAGAAAGCAATTGCTGGAGCAGACAAAATTTTGAGCTGATGGAGTTGGAAAATGGCTTAGGAAGGGGGATCAGGAAGGTGGCAGAGACCTTGGTCTCTCAGCAGCGGGGCTAAGGGTTCAGCTCAGGGTCACTGTCACATTTACATGCTAACTAGGGTGACGTGTGGTGTTGCCAGCCATTACCCTGCAATCTCTTGCAGAACTTAGTTTCCTTTCCAGGAAGAACTAATTACAACTCATGTGACCTCTCTGTTCTGAACTCATTTTTACCCTGTATGTTCAGCACCTTGCACAATGGAGCTCTTTTCTCACTGATGGTGTCTACGTGGTATTGCAATACAAGCAGCAAATCAGAAGGATGTATTTGTTTCTTTTTCTTTCTTTTTTTTTTTTT
>VXAA01003217.1:39262-65003 GCA_013399115.1 Anseranas semipalmata
ATGAAACATGAATATGCAAACCTAAGTATGCTGGATGTGCTGGGAAGGGAATATGGTATAGTTTTTTGCACTTAATATTTATGCTTATCAGTTAAAAAAAAAAAAAAGATTACTAACATACTTTATTTGAGAGGTTTAAATAAGCTGTCAGAAACTGGATCAAATGCATCAACAGAAGATTTATTTGTAAATGTATTTAGAAGTAAGTTTCTGCTTTGTAAATTGTATCTTAAGCTTTCTGGCTTTTGTAAGCATCTGTTTCATGCACTTAGGCATCTGGGAAGGTCACCTTTTCTACTCTGTTATCTTAATCTGAATTTCCTACTGCACAAAGAAAGTCCACTGAAGACACAGGGACTCATTCCACATATCTGAGGATGAAAGTGTCCATCAACATGTATGAAAAGGAGGAAAGCAAAATCTTTGTAAGGGAATACTCATTTCAGGACTCCATGGTGTACCAAGAAACAAAGTTGACCATTATGGCAAGGGTTAGCAGAGCAAGACATTCCTTAGGATCTGATCTTTCTTCCCTCTCCATGCTTGCAGAGGAAAACCAGCCTGTTGATTTCTGCTAAACTGCCATTTCCCTACATAGATCTACAATGCAAATTTTTGCTGGGGGCAGAGGCTGGCCTGGGCAACATTCTTATTTTTGTGATGACCCACAAGCAGGTAAAGTCCAATCTGCGCATTTAGTTCTAGAGTGAGAGATACAGGGGACAGCACTGAAAGGAAAAAGTATCTTTGTCAATTTAAAACACCAGATGTCAAATGTAGCCTTCCACAAAGACGCAGACACTGCTAATTTTAGCAGTTTTTCACGTCAAAATATTCAACAGCTGCATGAGAGAAGACAAAAGCATTGGTACTACAGTTGGCTTTTTAACTTTTTCAGTGTCCATCTCCCTACAGACACAGTAAAAATCTGTCTGCAATTACATTATCCATCTCATGGGAGCCTTTCATTCATCTACTAAGAATTGCTGATAGGAATCCCACAGACTCATTTGATGCTTTTCTTTGGGATGTCTGCTCTCTGTGAGCTTTCTGGGTGATATATTGATTTTTTTGTTCTTGTGAAAATATTGAGTTTCTGCTTGGCTAATTGCAGGCAGACAGCAAAGAACAGTGAAGAACAGTGCTACTCACTGGGCGTCTTCCCCCAGCCAAAGCCACCAAACATTTCCAACTCAAAGGGGAAAATGTTAGGTTGTCCCCTCTGTTCTCTGTGTCCCAGGCTGAGCTCACTGATACAGACCTTATTCTCCCAGCCCCATTCTCTCAACCTACCTAAGATGCCTCTGCGGACAGACTTGAGCCTGTGGAAGGGGAATCTGTAGCTATGGTACTACTAGTGTTGAACACAAACCTAAAATAATGATGTAGATGGTCACATCATGTCCATGGGAGCAAGCCTAAAGGAAAGGGACTCATCTAAACAGCAGAGAAGTGAAGACATTTAATCTATGGGAGAAACCTGACATCAAACCAGAGTTGCACTGTTAAGATCTGTGATGTGTTCATGCACCCTAATCCCCCATAAATCTTGCTCCAGTACCCTGCAGTTCCTGCTTTCTTTCTGTTCCAGCCAGAGCTTTATCCTGAATGGAAATCCCCCTGCTGAGGAAAAACAGCTGGGTTTGAGCAGCAGCTGAAAGTTTCTTGCTCTCCACCAAGGAAGACAGTGGCCGGTTCATTTGTAAGTCTCCCAAAGGCTGTCTCTCAGCACTCTGCTAATTTGAGCTGTGGAGTGGGCCTAGAAGGTGGGTCACACCATGAGAGCTGGTGGTGTGAGAGCGAAGGAAGAACAGTTGTTCCTGTTCCAAAGGGAAGCTCAAGAGATTTTGCCTCCAAGTATGTTAGGCAACCACAGCAGCCATTAGCCAAGAGTGTCAGTGGAAACATGGCAAATGGCTCCCGCTAGCTGTTCTCGGTGTCATGCGAGGTAAAGCTCTTGGCAGCATAGGAACACCACACACAACAGTGTTGCCTTTCATAAGGCATCAGGTATGGCTTGAGGCAATTTTGGCAGAGGCCTAGGGAAGCAGGCTTTTGGCAGGGGCGTAGCCCAGAAGCATGAAGAACAAGTCTGATTCACCAAGGGTCTCATCTCACTATTACAACCCTGTCCCAGCCCCTGGGCATGCAAAGCTCAGGTTAGCGTGTGTTGCTGAACAACCTGAACCACTTCTGAAGCACAAACAGGTTTGTCCATCCAAAGGTCTTGCTGTAGTGCAGGCCACACACATCTGTGCTCACAACGAACCAGGAACAGGGTAGCCACAGCAATGCAGAACAAACCTGGGAACAGACTCCACCATGTCCTGCCTGCAAAGTCTGTGTAAGACACTCAAACAAGAGTCTGGAAAGCACTTTCTTGTTTGTCAGGTCCTATGGTCCATGTTACAACAAAGAGCCTGATAATGGACAAAGAAAACATTATCTTCAAAATATTGTTAGCTGGTGCTCAAAGTTTACATGCCAATTAAAATAATAATAATAATAAAAGAGTTTACAAACACTTACGGCCACTTGTCTTCGCAAATGGTGGCAGGAGTATATTAATTGAAAGGCAGTTATCAGTACCACAGTCATTACATTCTCTTAATTTCTAAAGAGAATAGTCAGATCTTTGCTGACAGGCTTCCAAGCCTGTGGACCATGAAGACTGCCGCAGAGCAAAATCTGGCTCTTAAACCTAAAGAAATTTGTGTTTTGCCAATGCATCTGGACTGGATTCTAACCCTCCTTCCCTACACCCTCAACCTCATACCCCCTCACTTTCTACCCCTGACTCCTGGTGATTTCATCAGTAGTTACAATACTTTTTTTCCCAAGGTATGAACAAATGAATAAAAGAAAGACAGAGACGAAGGAGAAGTGTTCCAGGGAAAATCTATCATAATAAAAGGTAGTGCTTCTTTTGAGGCTTTCTTTTGAGGTTTTCCAAACATAAAGACTCGGCACACCAAACACACAGCCCAGCTTTCCTGGACATCCTCATCTGGGGTCAGCAGAGATATTTATCCACTTTTTTCATGAAAAATGCCATCTGTGCTGAGAGATAGGGAGCTAGGAACTGCTGTAATATCTCATCCAATGTATGATTAATAGCACTTCTGTACCCTGACAAACAGGATAAGAAAGAAAAATCAGCTGGGTGAGCAAGATAAACCTTTGCAAGCAGCTGCACACTGAGGCATTAGCACCTTTAGTCCCCCTCCTACCAGCAATATAAAGGTGCAAACCACACACTTCTGCTGCTCACTGAATTATTATGGAAAAGCCATGGCATACTTAATCTTTCCACTTTATTCCACCTAGAATAATAATAATAATAAAATGAAAAATAGTAAGCCATCAGCCTATCAAAAACTGTATGTGCACCTGAACTGTATACAAGCTTTTGTTCCTTTTCTTTCTAGATTTTCACCAAACACACTCCAGCCAAATAAGTCACAGGAATTAAAGAGCTAATCTCAAATCAATGATCCTTATCAGGTTTACAACGTTATCAGCTGCTCACATACATAATTGTACTTTACTGCTTGTTTATCAAGCTCAAATGAACTCTGCTGTGACAGAACACGTGGAGGAAATAAGTTTGTTAGCTGGAAGAAAGCAGCTGTCAATTTCTGCAACAATTGGGTTCAAAACTGACTAACTGCATGAGAGTTCATGTGCAACATCCATTCAGAAAAGAATTTTTCAGAAACTGATAAAGAAAAATGCCCTGCAAAGTAATGCTAATAGTGTGACTTTGGAAATCCCTCATTCTTTAAATAAATTAAATAAATAAATAAATAAATAAACAAAAAAGAATGAGGCAAAAAAAAAAAAAAGACGAAAGTGTTTAGTTGTCGGGAAGTAGTTTTTGCTTCTGGCTTTTACTTTTAGCAATGGGACATTTCACCTACACTGAAAATTTTCTGCAATTTTTCAGCAAAGTTTTCTGAACATTTTGCATTAACTGCTCTCAAAGCTATTCTTAATATAAGGATGTGTAAGTTACAACAGTGAAGTGGCTTCTGGAAGAACTGGCTGAGCTTGAATGACAGTGTATCTGCTGAGACATCTCCACAGATTGAAAGATGGAACAAAAAACCTATACTTGTCCTGAGAGGTAAATGAATGTTTCTCTAACTCCCAGTGTCTACGGGCCCCGCAGACAGCTGACAACACTTGCTATAGTGTCAGCTATAGAACTGCGCTTGTCCACTGGCCAGATACCCCAGGTTTACGCATGGAGGATGAATTTGAGCAGTCAGGGCAGGTCTTTAAACAGCAATAACAAAAACTAGGAACTACTTCTGATTTCCATGGACATTATGCAATAGGGGAAAAGTAAGGCGTGCATGAATGTTAACTACTCCTCCATGGCACAAAAACCTGAAAACAGTCTTAATGCCGTGTGCACACGAGCTTTCATGCCCTATGCGCTTACAACAGGAGAAGATCAATCTCCTCAGCAGTCTCACAAACCAAGCAAATAAACAGAGATTCTTCTGCTTTCTTGGTTTTAAACCAAGATTTCATGTTGACACCCCTTCCTCAAGAAATCTTAACTGTAGAACATGGCCTGTTTCCCTTGGTTTGATTTAGGACTTGTTGCCTATTCTGCTTGGAGTTAATAACTTGGCAAGGAAGTTTTCACACAACTCATTCTGTCTCCTGGATGATCTAACAGATTGTAAATACAAAGATTTATGTGGAAATACATTGGGGATGTTGTGCCTGGATGTTTTTATCATTAAAAAATATCACCACCTTGTGTTGCTTCTGTCCAACAAGACAGACTTTTATATGTAAATCATCTCCTAAGCATCCTAAGGAGGTACATAAAACTGCCTCCTTTTTCTGAGCAGAGAGACTCCATGGAGAATTCCCTGTTTCAGCAGGACTGCTGTAAGTTATGAGCACCTTGGAGGGTGCATTAATATATCCAATATATCTAATACATAGCCTTCACTTTTATGGAGTACTCAGCCACATCTCCATTCCTTACTCAGTACTAAGCTCACTTTCAAGTCCTTCCAAGTACAAGAAAAGGTAGAAAGATTGGAGGCAGTTATATATTTTCGAGTTAAGATTTCTTGCTTAACAAATGAAATTCATGTATTTTGATGGCTGACCTTCCTAAGTGTCATGAATGCTCCAGAGGTAGCAAGAGAGACATATGTTTGGTTTCTACTATGGGACACACCTCATGTGTTTTGTGCAAAAAGTTATGCCAGCTGATTACTGGGTAAGAAGGGATGCACATCCTCACAGAAGCTGGGATAAGACAGCATTCCCACTGCCCTTGGAACAGCACAAAAGCTTAGTGGATGTCAGTGAGTTCTTTACATGGAGACGGGGACAATCTATCATAGGAGGTTTGGAGATCTATACATTTCGGTCTCTGACCTTGTGACGTTATCTGTAGGACACACTAACTCTTCTTCCAAAAACGGTTTTGCCAACACAAACTCTGAGGAGTGCTTACTGGCAGCATGGGCATACTCAAACCTCATGTATCATACTGCCTCAGGACAGGCTTTTTTTTTTCTGTGAGGAGATACCCAGAATCCTAGGCAGCTGGTCCTAAAGTCCATCACTATTACTAAATGCCAACAGTGTTCAGCCTTGAGGGGATCTGGCCATGGTGCCATGTGGAGCTCTAGACCGCTGTAGTGACCTGCACAGCTTCAGTTCGCCCTGTTTTAAGTCCGTCTGTGATGTCTGTGGACAAACTCAAGCTCCTCTCATCAGAAGGTCAGACATGTAGGACTGAAGGCACTGAATGGGGCTGCAAGGCTTACTTCTTGGCTGTGATGATATGGTCTCATTGTGCCTGAGTCACTCCCCAGCAGGACTGTACTTGCACGGCTCAAGGAATGCATAGCTATCTGGCAGTCTAGTTCCTGGCTATCTATCCAGGAACACCTGATACTCAAAATACCAACCAGCCTGACCTCTTGGGGAGCTAGAGCTGGTTATTTGTCGTCTTTAATGGGCAGTGAACTAGAGATGACTTATATATGGCATCCCCACCAAACACAAGACTTCCTGAAGCTGTAAAATATTCAGGACATTGGACTGCACCTTGCTATACACGTGCAAAAAAGCAAAGGCTCTCAACTGGAGTAGTAAGGAAAGCAGCAGAGGGCATGAACAATCATTTTGTTTATGCATTGACAATAAGCCCTAAAGCTCCTTTGACAAGAGGTCTGAGTGGCTTATGTCAGAAAGATCAAGCACCTCACTGCTGTGTCATATATCCAGAAGTGCACTGCATATCCTTAGTGCCCACTATCAACAGGTTAAGGACTGATAAATGGAGTTCTAAGGGCAGATGAGACCCTTTCACACTGGCGAATAGGGTAGTGGGTTGAAAGGATAAAAAGCAGATAAAATACATAAAGAAAAATCCTGAAGTCATTATAGATTAAAAAGTAAATGCAAGTCTCAATCGCTGGAGGCAGCAGCAAAACCTTTGGAAAACTGAAACAGAAACATCAAAAGGCATGACAGGAGAAGAAAAGCCCAGCTTTACAAAGTTTAGACTTATCTAAAGGCATAGTAATTAACCAAAAAAAAAGAAAAAAGAAAAAAAAAAAAAGGAAAATACCACCTGTCTTGCAAAGAAAGTCTGTGAGCATGGGAGTTGTCTCTATTTAAATGTCTATATTATAAGACTCCACTGTGAGCATTTTGCAAGAACAAAGACCACATCAACTACTCATCTCCTGTACTAGGCAGCTTCTCTGACCAGCCTTCTCCAAAAGAAAGGCAGAACAGAGAAACAGTGGAGATGCTGTCTAAACAGTACTTATGCAGCCCTTCTCCCATCTGTCCCTGATGATTAGTCATGTCAGTTTGTGCATACCTAGAAGCTGTTCAGGTAGCAGGATAAGCAGGATACCTCTCTACCTAAGAGTGGAAGAAAATATTATGTTTTTATTAAGCAAACCACAACCACATAGTCACAATCAGCAACATGGTAAGAGAGACCAAAATGTTGTGTCATGTGACTCTGCCACAAATAATATCCAGCTTCTGGAATTTCAAGATAGCTGCAAAACCATGGAAACCATTGTGATTGATTTTCCAACATCACACACACAATCACTTCTGTTAACATAAAAATGGCCATTTTTGGTCTAACCCAAAGGACCTTTTAGCCCAGCTTGTCTGTAACAGTAGACAATAGAAGATGTATTGGAGAGAGCATAAGAACTGTGCAGGTATGTAGCACTACCTTAGAAAATGCTTCCTTAACCACCAGCAATTTCCAGTTCAAAGACTTCCACAGCCAATGAAGATGTCTTTTATATTTAGGAGACCCCAACGAATCTTTTTCTATGAATTTGTCAAGTTGCTTTCTGAATCTCTGTGAACTTTTAACAGCCACAACATCCTGTGGCAAGGATTTGTACTGACTAATGGTAACTTCTGTAAAGAATCAATTCTTCTGCTTTGAAACAGTTTCCTTCCAATTTCACGCGTTGGCCCTTACTTTTTGTTTGGAAGAGACACCGTATTGTCAATCTCTATTCACCCGCTCCACACCACAGATGAATTTACAGACCTCTGTCATATCCCTTCTCAACATGAGTTTACGGATGCCTGTCATACCTTCTTAGTTTTCCCTCTTCCACAGTGAAATCTGCTTATTATTTTTCCTAGTAGTAGCAGTCTGTTTAGTCATTCCTAAAGCCATCACAGACCTCTGATCATTCTCTTTCTCTATATTGTACTTTGTACTAAAAAGGTACTATGCAAAGAAGTTACGAATGGCTGTTGTTCTGCGTATGCACACAGAGCTCCTTGGTGTGGACCAGTGAATCATGGGCCTTAGCTAGGCAGGAGTGAATGAAGAGGTGTTCAGGATCTCTGCTTACTCCCCAGGACAATGAACAATTATCTGCACCTGGAGTAAGTGAAAAATTGCTAAGTACCATGCAGAAGTGTCTCCATAGGCAGGAGACAGGCCCCTGGGAGGTAAACCTTGGGGTTTCTTGCAGGTTGGTGGCCTATTAGTAGAGAAATAGGGTATATGGGATAGGAGTATTTTCTCACAGTAGTCAAGGAAAACCAGTCCTGGAACATACCTGATTATAAATGACACACAGCCCCCTTTCCAGAAATAACTATCTGCTGACTTTCACATAAAACAGTAAAGGCAACACTATTAAAATACATTTTAATATTTATTTCAAGCTTCTTTGAGCTCCCAGGACCAGGTTTTCTTAGGGAAATTCTCAGACTCATTGTGACCTTTGAGGACTGGAACTCCGTAAGGGGAGTTTGAGCACTACTGACAGCTCTCTGAGATTTGATGTTTTCTCTTAACACTTCTGGAGCTCCATTAATACACACACACAAAAAACCCTCCAATTCCATATAAGGTATAATATTCCCTACCCCTCAAGGTTATAGCACAGAGCTAGATAACTTGACTCGACAATACCACAAGAGTTCTAAAAAGATAAGGCAAATAAAATGAGCCCGACAACTGCTAGAGTTACAAATCATAATTCAGTCTTGTGATTTCATGGAGAATGATGCAATTTTGTATACTTCAGCTTAGCCACACTTCCAGATGAGTTTAAAAGCCATGGATAAAAACTTCCCAGAAGCATAGCTGAGAAGAGCATAATTGCAGTTACAACTTGTAGGAGTATGAAGGGAAATGACAAGAAATGTACAAAGATTTTTCAGATGAGAACTGTGAGAGTCTGCAAGTGATGGGACAAATCCAAACCCATATTTTCTGGAACAAAATTAAGTGTATTAGTTGCTAATTTCTCCCACAACTGGAATACTTAAAAGAACAAAAATTCAATGAGAAGCACTGTCTGCTCTAACTGGTTAAGAAAACAACGAGCTTTGCAGGAATCTCTCTTTTAAAAGAGGAAGTGCAAACCTATGATAGTCATAAGCAGAGCTGGATCATGCTTTCAGCCCCTCTATGAAGCATGAGCATCGTGTGCAATATGGAAAGATCGGTTCTTTCCAAGGTTATGAGCAGTTTTTAGAGAAGAACCCACTGAACAATGTGAACCAAATGGCATTAAACAGGCTTTCTGCAAAGGGAACGATTCAGAGTTGTGACTGTGACTTATCATTATCATTTGAGGCTCCAGTGTCACAGACACAGGTACCAGTAGCTGAACAGCTGGCCACTGCTGAAGGGAAACTATAGGAAAGGGAGTTACACACTGGGAGAGCCGCTCAGAGCCAGGCTGAGAGCTGAAGCACACCGTGCTTCAGGTGGATCATTCAAAACTGAGTGTATTCTGGTGAATGTCTTCATCCTGTGGAAGTTTCAGACGAGTCCAGATGAAATCTCAGATGTCTATTTCAGCACCTGAGGAACAGATCTGACATTCAGATAGGTCAACCTGTGGGGAATTTAGTCTTATCCTGATTTTGTTCAGTGTATGCTCCCTGAAGCTTTTCAGAGCTTTCAGGATGGACAGTGAATAATATCCTGCATCACTGGAGGAGAAGGTCTCACTGCTTAATATTTGTCAATGAGAACCATGAAACCTGATGTTCCCTGACATGCGTCCTGCCCTTTTTGCAGTTACTCTTCCATCTTCTCACCTTGTGTTGGTTTTCTCTTTCCAGGAGAGCTTCTGTGTTTTCTCGATTTCTGTGTCTTATCTTGCTCTTTCCTATTCCAGCTCTTCTCCCTTCAGTCATTCTCCGTCTATCACAGTCAGACCACTCTCCCCCTCTCTCAGACTCCTGGGGCAAGGCTCTACTTCTCAGTCTGTGTACATCACCAGAGTGCTACAGGTCCAGTCAGAAAGTCATATTTAAGGCAGTGGGTGATCCCCACTCTTTTCAGGAGAGATTTTTCTAAGATTGCAGATATTGACATAAGCGAGGATAGTGTGAATATTGAAAGAGAAATGGTAAAACAGGTAGGCAAGAGGGTAAGTCCCTTATCAATGGGGCAGACTAGCCGTGTTTTTAATAGAAATGGTTTTGGTGAGGAGGCATTTATTTTGGAGGGAACTTTGTGTGTGTGTGTGTACTAAGTGATTTATTTAATTTGCTTTCAAAATGTCATTTTCTTCAACAATCAAAAATGTCACTCACCTATTAGAGTTTGACCTGTGGGCATGAACTGGAAAACTGTGTAATGAGTTATTTTCAATAAAAGTTACATCCAGGAATAAATCTAGACAGAACTAAATTGCCAGGAAAGGAAAGGAAAGGAAAGGAAAGGAAAGGAAAGGAAAGGAAAGGAAAGGAAAGGAAAGGAAAAAGGAAAGGAAAAAGGAAAGGAAAGGAAAGGAAAGGAAAGGAAAGGACATATACACTGCCAACAAAATACACTTGTAATTTTCAGTACACTTAGAAACATTTTTTCTAAATGCTAGCCAAAAGTGGAGATGGTAATGTATTAAAAAAAATTACCCCTTGTAGATGACAAAAGTTTGTTTGAGACTAAGAAATTAAAAGGAGCCATCATGTTTCAGAATGCTTTAATAATAAACATTCTTCTGTTCCTGGTTCAAGTGAGCTTTCCCAGAGAAATTCAGTTCAAGGTGAAATGGCCTCAGAGAGAATGACAAAACTGAAGAATGAAATCATCAGTGAATCTTTTCAATCTGCAGAAGGAAACTGCAGTGATAAAGCTATTGCTGTGCAATTTATTAAAAGCAAATTAAAATGATCAAAAGAGAACATAACTGACAGCAATTCACCATACAAATTACCATATCCACTCATCTGGATCATTCAAAGAAATGTTTGTTCTTTATTTCTCTGTTAAGTAGGAAGGTGTCCTGTCTTAAATGACAGACAGTCCCATCAGGCATTGTTCCGAACTGCCACATATCAGGAGAAGGTTGTACCTTTTCATCTGAAAGAGTGGAAGTCAATTCTTTGGACAGTTTTTCTGGGCAAGGTGCAGGCAAAATATTAGAGAGAGGTTTTTACAGAACTGAAGACTATTTCTTTTAATCCAGCCTGCACTTAAGGCTTTCAATAGAGCAAGAAAAGCAATTTTTACCTTGTCTTTGACTATATCCTTGGAAGATAGCTAAAGAAATGAATGTGAGTCACCAAAGAGAAATGTATGCATTTTCTAGATTCACAGTCACATTCAAGACAGTGGAAAGCCAATGAAATCAAACCAAAGGCACCCAGTTATATCAGATGTGGGTTCTTAAGAGATGACTCTAAGTAAACATGCATCTGCATCTCTAAAAAAAAAACCAACAATATAAAGCAAGTCTAAATCTATGAAATACCAATTACAACCTATACAAGCAGCTTTCCATGTGCAGACTTTACCCAGCAGTACTGAATAGACCCAGTTCATGAATTGTAACTACCCTTCTTAAACAATGATTGTATGCAGTAAAAGAAGCTCTTGAATTTCACCTTTTCTGCTGCATCATGGCATAAACTTCCTGCAAATGCCAGGGTGCAAAAGCTAACAATGCTACAGAGAAAACAGTGCATCTCAATCTATTGAAGCAGAAATATTCTATGAATATATGACTCATTAAATACTGAGAGACTGAAATCAAATGGCAGTATATCTCATTGTTATCACTCAGTTTACAGCAGAAAATTACATGTAGTAGGTCTAATGAAGACCCAGTTGACAGCAAAGTGAAAAAATATGAAACAACTGAAATTAATGAGGAATCAGGATGGTAAGTGAAAAGGGTAGAGTTGCTCTTAGTCAACATGGTTTTATCAGCATCTCTTCTCACTGACTGAGCTCATAATCCTCATTACCATGAGGGCAGTGAATCTATTTGCCACACACTGTGACCTTTATGCTGAGAAGCACGACACTACTTCTATCTGTTCCAAAGGCTCAAAGGAGCTCAACATTTGGCTACAATGTTGTGCTTTTGGTTTAGGGCCCACTTTTCTCACTCTAAACATCACAGTTTTGCTAGGGTCTGACTCCCCCAAAACTCACTTGTACATTTGTGGAGCAAAAATTGTGAAAGCAATCTCAGTGAATTTGCATGTGGCATGTGAATCATTAAGTGAGCTGCTTCTGTGCATATTTTTCCAGCTGAGCGTACAGCTATATGCAGCTGTTGTCCCTGAAGAATCCTCCATTCAGTTAAACAGAAGAAACTGTGCTCCACAGTTCTTATCATGTGAATTTCCCCAAGTGGAAAGCATTCCAGGGGACAAGGGGCTAGACCAGTGGGCAGACTTCTGAGTCTACCAGTTCTTTCTTCCCAGTGTTGGTTTTGTTTGGTTCCATTGGACACGGAACCAAAGCAACAGTTCAAGTTTCTCAGTTATGACTGAATTTTCTCCAGGGAACCCCACAGATTGCTTATGTCTGTGTATGTCCTGCCTGCAAAGGATTCTTGAGTTGAATTGCTTTGTCTACAACAGACTGTTATCACTGTCTTTTCTATGTTGACTTCTTCATATTTTCTTTTCCGTGAGGTACAGTCCTCACTTCTTTCAGATTTAGCTTTAGAGTTTGTCCATACTCTGTCAAACAGGAGGAAAACAGAATAGGCAGCAGACTCCTAATTCAACTGCAATTCTCACACTGACGTGGTACTCCCATAGATCTAAGTGGAAGGTTACTATGTTTGAGATATATTCTGCAAATATTAATGAAAATATTTGCTCTGTCTTGCACAACAGACTAGATCCGAACCTAAAAACTTATATCTGATCCTTAAGCCTCTGAATCTAACCTTTATCTAAGAAGACATAGATCAAGTCGAAAAATAGACAACAGCTGTTTTGTCAGGCTGTGAAGTGTGCTAGAGACCCAGCAGCCATCATCCAGAAGAAGCTGGAGGAAGCTGTTATAAGGGCATTGGACTGTGTAGATGCACTGGTATAGAAAGAATGTCTGTCATCATATCTAGTCTTGCATGGGTAGGAACCATGGTCACATAACAGAAGTTTGCTATGAATGGTACCTGAGCTGGATGATGTCCCACCATCAATTGCAGCAGGGCATGTGAACTACACTTGCCAGGGGTGAGCTGTGAGAAGACTTATAGTCACTGCAGCTATAGAAACACCAGCTAGCTGAAAAGCAGAACTGTAGCCTGTGGAAAGATCCATGGGCACCCTTGGTCACTTCTAGCTTCAGAGAGGAAAGCCCTTCACAGGATGATGGGGATGCAGAGGGACAAAGGGATAACAAACACTGTCCCATGCTTCATTATGCACCTCATCCCATGGCTTAGGTCCCAGTTGAGTTCTGCGTTACAACAGGCATGGCATGACCTGGAACTGGGTGTGAATTTCAGGTCCTGAAGAGTCCAACACAGTCATTAATAGGCTTCATGTCTGTTTCTCATGTACTTCAGATAGGGATACGATTCTTTTGTTTGCATCTTTTAGCCTCAGTTCATCACAAGAGGAGATACAGAGCACACCTTTCTGAATGCCCTCTCTGTCCAACTCTCCACATCTTGGCTTTCTGTACAGACTTTGCCTTTGACCCCTCTCAGGTCAAAGAAGAACTTGACGGAGGAGCATTGGCACAGTTGCTGTCTCAACACATTACAGTATTCATCTTCACAGGGTGCATTGTGACTACAGTGACATGAAAGCAGTGGTGTGCACCTTCTTAATCCTGTTCTCCTGTGTCTCCGTGAATGCACACAGCTAGGTGGACACATACAGGACATCCTCAACAACTTCTGCTTACCAACATGTACTTCTAATTAAGATGTTTTATCATCTTGGGTTGGAATTATTCTTCTGGAATAATTGCAGAGCACTGAGGGTGTAACATATTTGAATCGGGGGGTGGCGGGTGGTGAATTCATATTTGAATTCGGGAGGAAGAAGGGGCAGTGTTACAAAGATTATGAGGTTTTCTTCACTTCATAGGAAAATTATTCAGTTCTGAGACTGAACTAATATTGCTGAAGTCAAACAACAGGGAAGGGATTTAATACTTCCAGTGTTGACAATGGGGTCTGCAAAAACATCAAAGTATTTAGGAAGCTCTGGTGTCATTCAGCCCAACTGCCCAGAAGCTTCTGCAAGATTCCCCACCTCATAGTGCTGAGACTTAAACTGTATTTCAGGTCAAACACCAAGTGCCTTTTATTCTCTGGTGTGAGCACAGTCGTGAAATTCATTTCTGCTGAAGATGTTGAGAAGTGAGCAGACAGCTTGCTCTGGCTTCTCAGTTCTATGCCATCACCTGTATAGTGAGCAGACCCTACTTGTAGGCTGGATGTGTGCAGGGAACAGGAGAAGAAATTAAAATAGGAGCAGGCAGAAGAGCCACACAGGTGCCATGGAGATGATTTTGCAGCACATCTGCTCTGATGCAACTCTGCCTCTCTGTGCCAAAGATTCTTCACTTACTACAAAGCCACAGAGGAGAGAGGAGACCTGAGCTCTCCCACTGGGAGAAAGATACCATTAAAGACTTGGTTGTACCCAAGGAAGACGCAAGTCTGCATGCATAGTCTCAACCATTTGACATGTCTGCATATTGGAGAGAAAGCTGGAAACAGGCACTGTTCACAGGTCTTCCAGAAGTGAAAAATACAGCCAATGGAGTTAGGGCTTTCAGGGCTCACAGGGTTCCTGTGAAGGCAGTAAGTAACAGGGGAGGCCCACTAGTAGCCTGTGCAGGGAGGAGAGGGTTCTGGCCACAGCAGGCTCTCGTTGACATGTTATGATTTTTGATCTTAAAAGCTATTTTTGTTTTCTTCAAAGTGAAGCAAAACAAGACACAAAATGAACGGGCCAAGGGAACTGCTTCCAACTGTGTAGGGAAACAAAGATAAATCTTCTAATCAGGAGGTAAAATATGCAAAATGTTCATCCATTTTCTGATTGAAATGTGACAGAAATCAAGGTGATGATCTTCCAAATCCTCTGTGCATAGCTTAAGCTTGAACTGTACCAAGGAAGGGGGTCAACCAGATCAACAGTGACCCTGGTATGCATCATGACTTTTGGGTTTTGAGAGTGACTGTTCATGTGTAAGTGACGCTTCTCCCACAAGCATCACCTTCTGATGTGCTGTGAACAGACTTCACATGCTAGGAGTCTGCCCACAGTTGGTAGGAGAAAGATTTTTCTTTTTCTACATGAACAAAAAGCTGTGCAAATAGGCCTTTCTGCTGCAAAAGATCAGGCATGGAAGGATTATCGAGTCTGCTACAGCAGGGTGGTAGGCAACACTGTGTGCTCCGCAGAGTCACCCCCTTAGTGAAGAAGCATGATCTATCCCATCATAACCAGACCATCATTAAAATTTCACACAGTGGCACACCATTGGAATCATCAGGGAATCATCAAACAGTAAAGGGACAATTTTCCTCCCCAGAAAAATCATACAGCTGCTTTTTGATATCTTCTTTGGGGATTTTTTTTTTTTTTATTCTTTCTCACTCCTTTCTGCTTAGTTCTGAGTTCTTACATCAGGACCTCTTTATTATGAGGGATAGCTTGAGCCTCCGTGGTTTATCATCTTGTATCTTACTGGGTTCAATGAAAAAAATCTTACTCCAATGTTTTATTTACTTTGAACTCTAATTCATATTCTCAGTACAGGACAGAACATGTCATTTTAATTTACAGTTGCTCATTTCCAGAAATGGTACTGTGCATCATAATTTTGTTATTCCTCCATATAATTCATTCCTCTCTAATGATCTTTGGTCTGTCTATGCAGGAAGCAGCAAGAGACCACATGCTGTCAAACACATTTAATAAGACCATGAGATTGAAAATGCACTTCCCCACATACTTTCATTTCATAAATGCTTTTCTGCAGTAGCATGCAGAAAAAATAAGAAACTTAATTTGGAAACATCCTGTCCTTTATGGAGAATGTGTTTCTTCCTCAAACAATGATCTGGCACCAAAAAGAGAGACTCTGCTCTATGCCCTGCTGACTGCTGGATCACAGTCAGTTGGCAGACATTGGAGGCTTATGATTCAGCACAAGAAGAGTATTTTACACCACTCTGCAGAATGAAAATTTGCCTCCTGGTAGGCATTCATCAGCTGCATGCTTTTAAGAAATATCAGGAGCTAGTTAAAAGACAAGGAGCATGACATCAATTTCCTTAGAATACACAACATATGACAAGACTTGAGAACTTTAAAAAAAAATGAGTAACTGCCTTCCTCATTTCACTATAAGAACCCTGTGAAAGTCTCTTCATTGCATGGTTGAGCTTCTGCCTTAAGTTCCAGCTGAAGGTAGGAGATGGAATACAAAAATTCAGTGCTGAGCTTTGCTTCAGCCAAACCCAAGCATGAGTTTGATGCTCAAGCAACATGAGGAATCCCAAGGGACTATAATGGAGCCTACCTTGTAAGCTAAACAGTTAGTTCAGCCTGAGTGTTCTGCTGGAGGCTTTATTTGAGTAAAGAGCCCAAACTAAACATAACAGAACCCCTGCTGCACTTTGTGTCATGTCCAATCAATCAAGAACCAAGTTGTCTCAGGACTTCTTATTGGATTTGCATTGCCAGACTCACCAGAAAAAGTCCTTGAGAGTTTTTCTGACATACAAACTCTGCCAGTTTAAAACCCTCCTTGAAATCATATCAGTACAGCCTTGTATTCTATTTTTTTTTTTTTTTCTCTTGGAGGTATTCTTGGATGTCTGGCAAAGTGCAACAACTCATTCATAGCTCTTCCTGCAGTAGAGGTGCTAATAACTTCTTTCTTTTTTTATAAACTCTGATAACACTTCAGTATAGCAGAAAGTGTTGCACTCTGTAAGATACGTCCACATCTTGGTTTTGAGTGTCCTGTTGAAATGCCCTAAACCAGAGGCATTTACTTCATTATTAGTAAGAAACTTATGAACATTATATAGCTTTAAGTTACTGTTCATAGGCTGGTTTAAAAATTCTTTTGTCTGGTCAGTCTAATTTCTGAGGTGTTCAGCCACTTGCTAAAAGACCAATGGCTCTGGCGTGCTTGCATAATATGTCTGTCACCATTAAGTTATAACATGATTGTCACATGTGGAAAACCACTGCATATCCACCAAGTCTGCCTGTTGTTGTGCAACCACCTCTGTCTCAATCACAGTGCCTCCTTTAGGGTGCTTCCTTGCCACCTTGTGTAAGCTTTAAGAGTCCTCATGTGAAAGTCAAGTTGCCACTTGCCTTCTCTTCAGATTGACAATTCGCCTTTTAGTGGCTTCAAAGAAGGGCTTACATCCCTCAAGTTTCTTACCTCCCCAGAAGCACAATAAACCTTTTAGCAAAAGCAGCGGTGTGGACCACTAGCAACATACTAGTACTACTACACCCATGTGAAAAATGCAACACCCAGCAATCAATTGAACTTATGTACAGAGAAACTTTATTAAGAGAGTATGTGGGGAGCTGGTTGCCAGTCAAACTTCCCCAGCCTTTTTCCCCAGAATGCCATTGTCCCTTCTATGGCCATTCTCCCCCTTCTCAGACTGAGCCAGGCCCTGAACAAGGAATAAAGCAGGTCATGACACACTTTTGTCTCCTCAGCCAGCCTGAGAAGACCCAGGGGCAAAACAAGGTGGCATACACAGTCCACATGACCAGAAAAGAATCAAGACTTTGGGGGTACATGGCACCAGTGAGTGCCAGCTGGGCCAGGCCTCTGCCAGGATGTGGGTGTGGGTCACTTGCCACTTCTCAGCATGGGTAAGGGGATAGTGCTTATGGAGTTGTTGGAAGGCCTGCAGGTGTCGGAAGGGAGAATTTTGGGCAAGCGCAAGGAGTGCAGGAAAGAATATGACCTGCAGCTACTCTGCCCATTCCAGAAAGCTTTCTGCTGACACATGCAGGTAGTTCATTTACATTGGGTCCAAGTTCAAGCTGCATTGCATAGTCAGGATACAGGGTTGTTTGAAAGCAACACTGAGGAAGTGCTGGGGAACCTGATGTAGTCAGATTGTCTGCAAGGTCTAGGGTAACAAAGCAATGCCTATTACCAGGGCAAAGCAAGAGCAGAAACAGAGGTGTGGAATACAAAAGAACAAATCTTTCAACACCAAGCCAGCCAACCCCATCAATCCAGCACATAAGATTGGATCAGGCCCAACTGCCCACTCTCGAGGAAGTTATCAGGCAATACCTGTGTATCGTAAGCCAATCCATATCAACTTAAGTGATACTGTAAAAGGTCTAATTTCACCACACAATGTACACCTGAATAATACTGAAAAGTTCATGACACCTGAAGTGAAGACTTGGTTCAAGGCCTTAACTCTGCAAAAAAGAATAAGAGTTAACACAGACAAGCACAACAGCAACCCAGACTTTTGATGAAACCTGAAAAATTATTTGCAAAAATTTCTGTTCAATTGGGAAAAAAAAATGGGGAAGAAGAAGAAGAAGAAAGAAAATGCTAGATTGCACCCACTCCTATTTGTTGATGATGTTTCAAATTCAGAAAGACTGATAAATGGCTTGGCTTTTTTTATTTAGTACTCCATCTCGGTTTTTTTTTCTCTCATGGAGAATTCCAGACAATCGAGGATGAAAACCTATTCCGTTTTCCCAGTGTGGGGCATCAGCTTTCTTTGACATCACCATTACTTACCTACATGTATCAAGAGACAAACAGATAGAGTGGGTTGTGAATGACCTGAAGTAAAGAGGGGTTAAGTGGTGACTACCATTCTGAAGTGTCATGGTACTAAGTCTTTAACTGCACACTCACAGACAGCACAGCTGTGGCTTTCAGTCATTTCCTGTCTTCCTATTTTGTCCCTTCAGCTTTGTCAGTGGAAATGATATGTCTGCAGAGGCTTGGTACAAAAAGCTCTTCTGTCATATCTGCTCAAGTGGTTTTTACAAATTGACCTCAATTGTCAGGTTCATTCATCTGCTCTCAGTGCCCTCCCTTTTTGCCTAGATTTTCTCTGGACTTCCATGCATAAGAAGCAAGAAGAAATATGGGCAGACTGAAAATGACATCAGCTGAAACACTATGTTAAGCCCAGATAACCACATTTGAATCTGTATTCTGCCCCTACCTGGCAAAAGCTGTGTCCCCAGGCTGTGTCCTGAGGTTCAGTTACATCCCTTGGCTAGTAGACAGGAGCATTTTAGCAGCAGACACTCTTACCATGCATTTGAACAGATGCCAGCACTCCAAGGTCATGGGAAATGACTCATTATAAAGAGAAACTCGTTTTCTTTTACTCTGAAACACCTAAGCAGATCACTAAGAGAAGCAATAGGAGAGCACCATGGCTGTAGCACAATGTTTAAACTGATGTTTTGTTTGGTGGGAAATAGTCACATGAATTACTTCTCCTCATTATTTCACATAATTTCTTGTCATCAGCAAACCAGAGCTGACCTATTCCAGTAAGATCCCAGCTAGCCAGGGTTAAACCCAGCTCTCAGGACACGTGCTGTCAGCCTGCAATGGAATTTGCTGTTGGCATATTCCCTGGAAATCCAGAAACACGACTGCTGATAGCAGGTAAAGAGATAACCTCATGACCTTGGCTAGACCATCAATCAAACTTAAAACAGAGCCCATGTTCTCTGGATTGCTGCCTGGCACTTTGTCCATTAGGTGCTCTCTTAATCTGGTGCAAAAAGTAAATACTTTGTAAAGCCTGTGCTTTGTGTGCAAGATATGGAAAGACTGTTGTTTCTCATGCAGCTCAATGGCTTTGCTTTATATTTATATTTCTAACCCTTCCACTGTCCTCAACAACAGGCTCCACTCCATGAAAGTCTTGTATCTAGCCTCTAGGCATGCAGTTGTTTCTCAGGAACCTCCTGTCCTATGAACACCATATGCTGACCCTTAAATTTTTTCTGCGTTCAGGAGACAGATGGTGGCACTGTCACAGGCAGAAGACTTTAGGAGAGCACCTGCTGGAGTCATTCTGTCACTTCTCTCCTTTGCTTCCTCTGGCTGCTTGAGCTCTCCCATGACATCTGCAACTGCCATGAAATCCTCTGGTTTTCTCAGGTCTTCCACTTTCAGCCCAGACACTACAGAAAGCCGCTCAACATAGCTGAAAAGATTTCAGAGATTTCACATCCCAGCTTTGCTTGATCCACTGACAGGCAAGAAAACAGCACTATTACTTCTAAGGAATAACTTCTGTTTGTTTATTATACTTTATTGTCGACTTGTGCCTCATTGGGACCATATGTCCACAGCAGTTACAAAGCACACTTCCATGTCATGGATGGCCTACCCTAACTGGTACATTCCAATAGGTAGGAGAGCCTGGTAATGCATTTACCTGCATCTTTCTTTAAATCTGCTTGTTGCTTGCCTCTCCTTCAATGGCTTGATTGCAACTCCAGCCTAGCCACTCAGTATATTCCCTCCCAGGGATGCAAAGATCCTGCTGATCTAATCACTGTTATTATTCTTTGCATTTTAATCTCTTTAAAGGTTGAGATAGCAAGGGGAAAATGTGAATCTCATCAGAAAGGGTTTAGCTGAAATGTGGTAGAATCCTTCCCCTTCTCTCAGTAAAGAAAACTGAATCACAAACAAGTGTTATGTCTGGCCTAAGGTCACATAAATAATCAACAGAATAAGATAGATTTGAAATTATCTTTTTTGGTTCGTTTTATTTAGCAAATCTACAGACTCGCAAAGCCTTTATTCCATGCTGATTGATGTTGGTCTGGGATAGAAGTGGTGTTGAGAGATGAAACTTGACCTAAAATGTACTTATCACACAATCGTCAGGTTTCATCCATCTTACTACATTTTCATGGTGAGGGTGAGTGTAAAAATAATTGTTCTTTAGAGACTGAAATTGTATGTAATATACATAGCTGATGGCTTTCAGTATTCTAGTGACAAGCAACTGCTGCAAGAGCCCTATGTTTGCATCTTACAAGTAAAGGAGGCACAATGTGCCTATATTATACTCAGCTCTGATAGCAGAAATAATTGCTGCCCTTGACACATACAAGAATCTGGGGGAAAAAAAAAGATATTTTGAACCTTGAAAAATGTTGTTCCTTCTTGTAGGCTGTTCACAATCAGAAGCTTCTTCTTCCCTTTCTATTTATGGAGAACACATTACAGATCTTATTCCATGCCTTTTCAGCTCCCAAAGCATGCAGGAAATGGAAGATCATCTGTATGCTAAGCACCTATAACATAACTGGAAATTTCTGAAATATGCAAAGAATAATCCGATACTTCTTATTTCTTGGGAACTTGTGAGTACGATCTCCTTGAGGCAAAAATCACAAAGAAGTCCAATCAATCCGTTGATTCTTGTTGGCATCTTTTGATCAGGATGCTCTCTGGGGAGATAAAGCTTCCAATTTAATGTTTTCTTTTCTGGCTTCTTACATGATCAAAACGGGAATCCTCTTCCCTTCTGTATTGTCAAATGTATTCCCCAAGGGTAAGCTGTTCTGGGGGTAAACTGTGCCCTGGAGTCTGGGGTCTTGCCTCACTGAGTTCAGCATTTGAATGCCTCCATCAGTTCCCAACCTCAAGGCCATGCTGAAGAATTAGTCTTTCCATTTCAATGTATGCATTTCCCTGACAAGTATTTTCATTAATTGTTACTTCATAAATACTTAGTCACGTAGCACACAGGTGTAAGTATCTTTCCACTGTCTTTAAGAGAGTAACATACAGAGCTTTCTTCTTTCTCTTTTCCTGCATGTTTTAAGAATGTCAGAATATTTTGCATCCTTTCCCAAAGACACAGGGGTTCCATTCTCTCTAGCTGCCCGTATCTGACCCCATGCAGTGATTCTGTGTCACAGACAGCCACACAGGACACTTCTTTAAAAGGACACATTTCAGTGAATGTTGAGCTGGAGCACACGTTTATAAACACAGTATTACACAGGCTCTGCACCTGGGGGAGTCTTCCCCTGTGTGTTGTTGAGGCCTAATTCCCCCCTTCAGGAGCAAGTGCTGTCACCACTGGGGCCATTTCTCAGAGCCCACGGGAAAACAACCCCAAGAGCTCATTATGCATTTTGTGAAAAGCATCAGGAATAGTCTTTGCTGAGCATGCCCGACCTAGACAGGCTGTGGGAGCACTCATTCTGACATGAGGAGACACACAGGTAGGGGGTTAGTGGCATCTTCTGGGGAGAGACGGGGGAGCAGTACAGAGGGGGTCCATCGGTGTCTCCTCAGATCAGGTGGGAAGTATGCAGAGCAGAGGAACATTCTGCAGCAAAAACAAAGGCATGAGCAGTTTTCTTCAACATCTGTGAATCTAGTTACTGAGTTTAAATTGCTGCTTGTATTTATAGCTCTAAGCGCTCTCATGCTGCTTGGGGAATAGACATGAGCAGCTATGGATAAAATACTAAAGAAAGGAGGAAAGGTGAGCAGTGAAGGAAGGGAGGGAGGGAGAGAGAGAGAGAGAAGCGGAGGGAGGAAAGGAGGAAGGAAATTAAAATAAAAGGATTAGTAAATTCAAATATATTCTCTCTAAATAAAAAGTCGTTGTCTTATACATCATTCTAATGTCCACAGATGAGTTAACATCCCAGTAATAAGCAATGTCTGATTAAGAGTGGCTTGGCTAACATATCAAGGCCCAGAGGGAGATTTATTCCTGTTCATCTTCCTTTTACCTCCTAGGAAGCCAGGGAGCAAGGCAAATTGCAATAATTTGTGACTGTAAAGCAAACACAGAGATCTAATTATACTGTTTTTCACCAACAGTCACTTTAAATACACTGTCCTGGCTTGCATTTGCTTTTCTAAAGCCCATTAGTTCTGTCAGTAGTGTTTTTCTTGGAAGAAAAAGTTATTCTTGCCAAGTAGCCTTTGATTATTTTCATTGTTATCTGAGACACTTGTACGACTTTCAAAACATTTGCTATGCCCCCTGGCCACTTCAGATGCTACTGTCTCTCTTCAGCATGGCTTGATTTAGTTTGAGACATTCATGTAATTCAACTGACAGGAAAATGATTCAGTCAGGTCTTAAAGCAGGTTTCTTGCTTGACCTACAAATCTAATTTCCAATCAGTAGTTGCTCCTTGGTTGTCTTAGAAATGTAGACATAGACAGACAGACAAACAGACATGATCCGTTCTAGTGCCACATTGTTTGTTTTGCCTCCCGAATATCATGGCATATGCTCACATGAAGGGTCCTTACACACACTTTGTCTTTCACTATAGTGATTGTATGCACACTGTGGGCAGCAGCTGGTTGACTGTTCATTATGCATCTGAGTATTAAGAGGACAGCACCAAAGCAACACCAAGGCTGTTGCTCAAAGGATGAATAAGAAAGCAGGAAGGCAGATTAGACAATTGCAAGTTACCTCTTGTGGGTCTGTGCTTATGGCTCATACTTGAAGGATTTTTTCCCAACCCAGAGAAATAAAAGAAAATGTGGGAAAGTTAATTACATGTTTATTAATCTTATATGTGTTCTATTCTTCCAAATTTTTAAGCTGCTGCCATATTGCTAAGGCAGGAAGTGACTACATCCTGCTACAGACATGACATAAAGTTACATGACATAAAGTTCAGTGATGTAGCCAAACAGTACTGTGAATGATCTTCTCTTCTTCAGGTTTGTTTTATCCTCATTCTGCTGAAGGACACAATGAAGATGATGCTTGTCCAAACTGAGGGGTTCCCTCATTAGGAATTTCCTGTTGGTCGCAATAGCTCCATGAGAAAAGAGTAGATAAAATCACATGTGGCTAGGAGGTGTTGCCAGTGTCCCTCCTCCTGGGAAAGCCACCCACCATTTTCCCTCTGAGCTTGACTTTGTTAAGACTCTCCTGATCTTCCCTGGAGAACCAACAGCCTCCTTACCTGAGATTCTTTTCCCTCTCCAATGTAACTGTCAAATAGGTGCATACCAACACCAGGAATCTGACACCAGCGGCCAATAATATGCCCATACAATGATCTAGAAAGCAAGCAGAACTCTGGTAGGCCTTCATTTTCTAGAGTTCCTGGGCCAAGATGCATAAGCAGTGGAGTCCAGAAACCCATACTCTCTGACAAGAGAATTCAGCAATGTTTGCATTGTAGATGGGGCAGTGGATGGGGTCCATCTTGCTTAGAGGTAATTCTGATGCTTAACAGAGCACAGATATTTGGAAAATATGTTATTCTTCAGCATGCAGAAGAGTGAAGAAAATTGTGAACCCCCTTGGGAAGGAGCAAGGCAAAAGTATGCATTTTCCCAACATAGAACCTGTTCGTGGGAACTACAGGTTCTCAGAAATGGTGGAAGATATGGATGTGCTAGTTGTACCAGCTGGCATTTCCTTCTGACAGCCAGACACATCTTGCAGAGAATGCTGTTTCTGAAACTGGATCTGAACAAGCAAAAGTGCCAGTGTGCTGCCCTATGCCAAGCCCTAGCTCTGCTTCTCTGGCAACTACCACTTAGTGCTACAGGTCCTGTGTGTCTGGCCCTGATGAAGTCAATGACAAAAATCCCATGAGAATTTAACCTGCATCATCAGCAAATGCATCCTGAAATAACAGGATTAGGGAGATCTCATGACTGAGAGCAATGTCCCCAGGAGAGGGAGAAGAGGGAGTAAAGAGGAGGTAAAAAACAGGAAAATCTCAGCTGCAGCAGGTCCATTGCAGGCTGAAGGCTTAGGGTATGGGGGTTATGGATTCAGAGATGGAACAACTATGAAACTAATACTTAGCTTTTTCCCTCATGTACAGCTTTGAAATTTAGTTTGTTTGGTAGTTAAGCCTGTGCACAAAATACCTTTGCTGCTTCTTTCAGACTGTCCCCAACAGGACACTTTTGGTTGTATCAAGGTATGAAACAGGGGTGAACAGCACTGTGTGAGCCAGGGTGGATTGTGAACCATTACCTGGAAAGCCGTGATGGTGTTCTGGTTTTTCAGTTTATTTGCCATTAGATTAATGTGTATGTAAAGTTGGCTAATGTCAATTTGGTCCTTTGGCTAATACCATATAAAGGAATACCTCTCTTCAGAACTATTGTTGTAGTTACCTTAGAAATGGCAGTTGTAATTACAAGTAGCTTTTTAATCAGCATGGAGAGTAGTGCTTTTGAAATGCTTCTCAGCGTGTGAGCTTTTAGCCTGTTCCAGTGACGTGGGGAGGGGGCAGAGCCTAACATTTCAGGTGACTTAGGAGATACAGTCACTCCACATGCTGGTACATCCCAGGCAAAGTATTCTGTCTTTCAAGCAGCCAGTCAGTGCCTTCAATGTCTGACAGCGTTGGAAATACTTCCTCTATTACTCTTTCCCCTCTTGTCACTGGTACCAAGCAAAAATGAACCTTCATAATGCCTCTGTTAATCCCAAGAATGGGAGATTTAGCTGAAAATGTGTACTGCTGTTCAGTGCCTTCTGCTGCAAACTCCCAGTGGTAGCTTACATGCTGAAATGTGCAATCGATGCCTAAATCAGCACTTAGTAGCCAAAACATGTGGCCTAGTTTAAAAATCTGAGCAGGTACTAAAACTTCTTTTATGCTTTCACGTTCTGTAAAATCATTTCATTTTTAATGAAATGACTCGATTCTGTTGTTTAGCTTTGTTTTAAGGAAAACAAGGAAGAATAACAGGATGGCTTGATTTTGCACAGGTATCATTTGGAAATACAGATAGCTGAGAAACTTTCCTCAAAACCAAAATCAAAGGAAATGAAAGTGCTATTAAAGGTGAATTTTTATTTCTGAAAAGTCAGAATTTTTGTTCCAGTCTTTAGATTAAAGAACAGAATAGGTCATCGTGAAGACCATTTTCAGCCAAAATCACTGTTCATCAAGTAAAATGGTGACTGCCTTTATTGATTGTATTTGAAAATCAGCCTTTTTTTTG
>VXAA01003217.1:65011-115797 GCA_013399115.1 Anseranas semipalmata
GGCTTTCCTACTAGCAAGATGTAGGTAGAATATAAGTTTTGTGCTGTTTTCACTTTGTAGGTGGGTGAATTAGTTTATTACCATTTGCACTGGTGTTAGAGGAGTTTATGCATTATGAATTGTATTTCTTGAGAAGTACTGAGTGGGGAATGTCTCTTGGTAAGATCTGTGGGTTGTCAGGGCTCTTCTTTGCACATATTTTCTTTAAATTGTTCTTTTTGGATGTTAGCAATACCCCCAAGCTCCCATTTATAACTAAGTATTTTGCTAGTAAGTAAATACCAGAACTTTATCATATAGATGAGAAGAGAAAGTAGAAGAGTTGTTCAGTAGTTCCCTAGTGCACCAAGGTATCAGGTCTCCTAATTCACAGTACTAATTTCTAATTCACTGTACCAACTTCTGTACTAATTTCTGTGTCATATGTAGGCCTTTGTTTTTCTACCTTTATTCAGTCCATTTTCAAAGACACTGTCATCCAAGCATCCATTTAGCAGGGAGGTTGGACCAGATAACATCCAGAGGTCCCTGCCAGCCTCAACCATTCTGCAATGCTGAGATTCTGTGAATTGCAGAGGACAGCTGCCTCCATGAAAGACTGTCTGTGGAAAACTGTGTTTCAAGGTCATTCTTTATTTCTCCTGGTGGCACAGCACTGAATCCTGAGTGTATTTGGTTGCAGGAAATGTCATCCTCAAGACTATTCTCAAATGCTGAGAAGTGTTGCTGTCATAGTCTCAGCAGTGTGATTGTACGTGGAAGTGGTCTGAAAAGCTGGTTTAGAGATTATAGAGGTAATACATTCCTGGTAAGCTGCAAACAGAAATAACAGGTGTCTTCTGAATTACCCGAAGTCTAAACAGCCTCTGAGCAGAGCCTATATGCTAGGGTCACTTTATATTCAGCAAGGGACAGATGCACAAAGAGTCAGAGCATAACTCTTGACAAGTGTACAAGCAAGAAACTGTCTATAGCAGCCTACAGAGAGAGAGAAGGGAAGAAGGAAAAAAGGACTGGAAAATGTGCTGTCCTTTTGAAAAGTGTTGTATATGTTTGTCGGTATCAGGTGGACATAAGTGCTTCAACAGAGTTGCAGCCAAATGTCTTCCAGACTTTTCCCTTCTAAAATGAAATCAAGACTTCTCAACTGCTGCAATCAGATGCTTCAGAATATCTTGCCCATGTTAACTCTTTTTTTCCCTTTTTTTTTTATTCTTTTTTTGGGGGGGGGGCAGACAAACAAGATTGATGATCCAGCAAATCACACAATTCTCCAAGTTTGAAGCATCAGGGAGACTATAACAGCATCTTCTCACTCTCACTAGTTCTCCTCCTGGAGTATTCCTTGATTAGATGTAGGAATTCCTCTCAATGCATCTTCTGGATTGAAGAAAATGAGTACCAGTGTGTATAGGTGGTCCTGCAAGCTAAACTTCATACTAAGGCTCAGAAGTGTAAGTGTAAGCAAGAAAAGTACATAAGAAGTAATGCTCCACACACAACTTCATTCGGAATGGGAAAACCAAACCAAACCAAACCAAAACAACAGCATAATGCAATCAGAATTCCCCAACTCTTCCAGAAACCACAGACATTCAATAAATCAACATGATCCTGGTTCCAGCTAAATTATTCCCTGAAATGAATGAAGGTGCACAGTTCCACAATCCATGCTGCCTTACCCTTGCCCATTTTGATTGGCAGGTCTCAGGAGCAAAGACTATGTTTTGGTGCATGATTGCACAATTAGCAATTAATAGCACTATTATATGAGATATTACCTGACATTTGATGTGCCAAGGAACTGAAAGAAGCATCTATAAAAGAATTGTTGAATTTTGTCTGACTCTAAGGCTCTGAGATTATTCATGATAGATTGCCCAGTTCCTATGTAGATGAATTAAATCAGAGCCATAATTGGGAATTTGATACAGTACTGTGAATGTGACCTTGTCATGCAGAAGATCACTTACAAAAGACAAAGGATCAGAGACTAAGAGATTCTGGTTTCTAATTTTCTTCAAAAAGGCCTTTGAAATGCAAAACAATTATGACTAAAGACATTCATTTTAGGTGAAGAGAGAGGCTGTTAATATCTTTTATTTCAACTTCCATCTATGAAAAACAGGAAATAATATGAACTCAACAAACTAGTCTTATCAGTATTATCCATTGCCTGGATAAAACTTCTTGCTTTTTTATCCACAAAAGTTTTATTTTTTTTAATAGTGGCCCAAATACAAATAATATTGTCTTTTTGTCATTGTCTTTTTTTCTTTCTTATAAAGAGGTAGTAGGAGAATACATATGCATAAAGTATAGTGGCATATTCTGATTATGAACTAGACTTGTCCGTCCAGGAGTTTTCTGGAGGGCATTGAGGATAACTTTGTGTTGTGGTTGACTGAGGGTGATCGATCACCCACTGCATCTGACATTTACAAACAAAAAGAACTGGTTGGAGATAAAATGTCTGGAGCAGCCTTGGCTGCAGTGACTGTGAGACAGTGGAGTTCAGGATCCTGAAAGGAGGGAGCAGGGCACAAAGCAAGACTATACCCCTGGACTTCAAGAGAGCAGATTTCAAATTCTTCAGAGATCTACCTGGAAGGATCCCATGGGACATTCTTCGGGAGATGTGAGGTGTAGAAGACCACTTCCTGATATTCAAGGATCACCTCCTCCAAGCTCATGAATGGTCCATCCCAGTAGGCACAAAGTCACTCAAAGGTGGCAGGAATCCTGCATGGATGGACAAGGAGTTCCTGACAAAACTAAAACATTAAAAGGTAGCATATAAAAGGTGAAAGCAGGGACATTGACCTAGAAGGAATACAGAGATGCTGTCTAAGTGTGCAGGAGTGGGGTTAGGAAAACTAAAATTCATCTGGAATTGAGTATGTCAGGGGACATGCATGGGCAACAAGAAGGCTTCTACAGGTACATCAGAAGCAAAAGGAAGACTAGGGAAAATGTAGGCCTGCTGCTGAATGGAGCAGGGTACTTGGTGACAAGGGACATGGAGAAGACCAAGGTACTCAATGCCTTCTCACTTCAGCCATTACTGATAAGACGATTCAGGAATCCCAGACCCTTGTTCGGGGAGGTCTGGGAGGTCTCCAGAGGTCTGGAGCAAGGAAGACTTGCCCTTAGTGGAGGACAATCAGGCTGGGGAACATTTAAACAAACTGGACATGCATAAGTCCATGAAGCTTGATGAGATGCACCTATGGGTGTTTCACCTTAATCCCTGTGGAAAAGATGAAGCAACTAGTTCTGGAAGCCATTATTAGATACGTGAAGGACAAGAAGGTGATTGGGAGTAGCCAGAATGTATTTATGAAGCTGAAATCATGCTTGGCCAACCTGATAGCCTTCTACAGTGAAATGACTAGCTTGCTGGATAAGAAGAGCGAAGTGGATGTTGCTTATCTTGTCTTTTGGAAGGCTTTCAACATCATTTCCCCTGACCTCCTGGTAAACAATTTGATAAAGTATGAGCTAGATAAGTAGACAGTGAGGTGAACTGAGAACTAGATGAATGGATGAGTCCAGAGGGTTCTGATCAGTATTATAAAGTCCATCTGGAGCTCAGTTATTTGTGGTGTACCCCAGGAGTAAATATTAGGGCCAATATATCTTAAAATCTTCACTAATGACCTAGATAATAGGTTAGAGTGCACCCTCTGCAAGTTTGGAGATGATACAAAATTTTGAAGAGTGGTTCAGAGAGGGACCTTGTCGGGCTGGAAAACTGCGCCAACAGCAATCTGATGTAGGACAACAAGGGGACATACAAAGTCCTACCCATGGAGAGGAGTAACCTCATGCACCACTACACACTGGGAGCCAACCAGCTGGAAAGAACCCCCGCAGAGAACAACCTGGAAATCCTGGTGGACAGCAAGCTGAACATGAGCCAGGAAAGCACCCTCAGGACAACAGTGCTGCCTGGACTGCCCTAGGAGGAGTGCTGCCAGCAGGTCGAGGGAGGTGATCCTTCCTCTCTCCTCAGCACTTGTGAGGCCACCTCTGGATTGCCGTGCCCAGTTCTGGGTTCCCCAGTAGCGGAGAGACAAGGGCTTGCTGACGCAAGGCCAGTGAAGGGCCAGAAAGATGATTAAGCAACATCTTTTGTACAAGGAGAGGCTGAGAGAGCTGGGACTCTTCAGCCTGGAGAAGAGATGGTTCAGGGAGAATGTTGTCAATGTGTATAAATACCTGAATGGAGGGAATGAAGAGGGAGCCAGGCTCTTCTAAGTGGTGCCCAGTGACAGGACCAGAGGTAATGGGCGCACAGTGAAATGCAAGAAATTCCATTTAAACATAAGAAAAAATGAATTTATTTTAAGGGTGATCAAACTGTGGAACAGGTTACCCACAGAAGTTGTAGAGTCTCCATCTTGGCATATATTCAAAATACAACTGAACATGGTCCTGGACAGCCTGTTTCTGCTGACTCTGCTGTGAGCAGTGAGGTTGGCCTGGACAGTCACCAAAGATTCCTGTCAAACTCAGCAGTTCTTAGGTTCTCTGACAGTGTGACTATAATATATCTTCAGCTCTTGGCAGAATAAGACCTAATGTTATTATTTGCTCCAATGATTTTTAGTGACGCAATAACACTTAAGTTCAAACCACTGGTAACAGGCCCAAAGGGTCCCTGCCAAAGTCATGACTAAGTGCATCTGTATACAGTCAGGCCCTGGCTCCTTTGATTTTACTCCACAACACAAAAGCCATCTTCAGACCCAAAGCCATGTTGTTCTGCTATCTTGCCAGAATATCCAAGCAACCCTTCAACTCCAGTAAACTGAGATTCAGTTTCTTAACTGCCACAGTAATGCTGGTACATCCCTTTAAACCAGGACCCTAGCAGTTAACATGCTGACCTACACTATACAACACACAACTTTTCTTTCTCTGTCTGAAGGCACATGAGTCCACCTGCTTCTCATGAAGGCTTCTAATCACACAATATCCTGAAAAAAAGTGAGTATTACCAGGAGATCCACTCTTCACTTCTTTTGCCCTTCTTTTTTTTTTTTTTTTTTTAAGTGCAAACTATTAGAGCTAATGTTCAACAGAACAAAACACTTTTTTTTTCTTTGGTCAAGAATAACAAATGAAAACCTTTCCAGTCAATTTGGAATGGTTCTATTTTTGTTCCTTGATATGTGGTTTGGATACTGGACTGAAAATCAGACATTCACAGGAACTTTTATAGAGACTGGAAGAAAGAGTAGAAGCCATGTATCCCTCTACTCTGTTTCCTAAAGACAGATTCTCTTTCAAGGAGTGTACTGTTCTGGAAAAGCCTCCCTTGCTCCAGTGAAGTTCTAAGACATTTCATTGTACTCTGCCTCCTGCGTGTAAAAGATCTGTCAAAGCATTCACTGCTTTAATGCATAGGGACAGACATTGTGATGCTTCAAGCAGGTATGTTTCACTGGGTTTTCTTTCTGTTTCTGCTGTCACCTCCTTGATTCAAGCACTTGAAGAAGAAAACTCAAGTCTACCACGACTCTGTCAAACAACTGACAATAATTGTAGATGATGAAAAGACTGTTTTGTTCAGCCATGTGGAAAAAAAATGACTTTCTTCTTCTGATCCAGTCAAATTTTCCACTCTGTAGGGGCTGCCAGGACATCTCGTTAGATTGCCCTGGCCTTTTTTTTTTTTTCTTGGAAGAAAGGAAAAAAAAAGTCCAAAGTCTTGTTTATTCTTCACCTATGGTAGGTGGGTTTTTTGTTTGTTTGTTTTTTGGTTGTTTGTTTGTTTTGTTTTGTTTGTTTATTTTTGTTTCCTTGTTTCATTTATTTGTTTATTTGTTTTATTTTATATAGAGCAAATCCAATTTATCTCAAGCTTGTAGCCCCAGATGATTGTCGTGGCAAAACAGTCCAATGTATTCTTCTGAAATACACACTGAAGGACCTCTGAAATACACACTGAAGGACCACTGAAATTCTTCTGAAATATACACTGAAGGACCTCTGTGAATACACACTGAAGAACCCTGTCTGCCACTAGTAATTATGGACCTCTTTCTCCCCTCTTTCTCCCTTACCTCAGCTCCAAACCACCTTAAAAATTTAAGCATCCTAAGAAGCATTTCACTTGAAACTGCTACATCTACCTTTTGGAAAAGTCTCCAAGGGGAGATCCCTGAACAGAAGAGACTAAAGACCCCAGTGTGCATGCCCTGATATAGCCCTGGTCATTTGAAACATAGAAGGGCTGCCGGAAGGGCAAGTGGAATTGAATCAGAACATCCCCTGGCCCTCTGCAGCTGGTGTTCTTCATGAACCACTCCGCAAATCTTGGGCAATTTCCTCTGTGTTACTTGCACTCCATTCATTCAAAGAGTTCCCCACACAGAGATGCTTCTTAAAGGCAAGAAAGAGACATTCCTTATCTCCTGGACAGTCTAAACAAAAAGAGGGAATGAGAGTATGCTGGGAAGATGTTATCTTACCATACTGCTAGTATGATAGTCTTAAATCTTTGTTATGGATAGTACTTCCTCTAATTAACTATTTCTTTTAACATTTTAACATTTGTGTTTACTTGGGAGCAATATGAACACATCAAAATAATAATTACCTAGTTACAGATAATATCCACAGGGAAGCAGCAGACAGGTACCATCCCAGGCGTATCCCCACTCACACTGGAACACCTCAGCAAGTCTTAAATACTTCCTGGCCGCTGCCATAATCTCACCTGCTTGATATTGAATTACACTGGATTTAATGGGACAAATAGTAAATATGATTAATTCCTACAAGATTTTCCCTCAGAAAAGGCTAGTTTATGAATATACTAATTTTCATGGGCAATCAGACAATTCACACAGAAAGGCTTTCAGTCTGACTGCATGAAGCAAGCTTGGAAAGTCTCATTTCCTGATTTAGAGAATAGCAAGTTCTCTACATCATTTCTAACAGCATCATCCACCCTGGGCGCTGCTCTCAGAGCATGCTATGTCCTGAAAAGGACATCTCTAGGATCACAAGCTGAGAGCTGCCTTCCTTCCCAACCACAGATCACAGGATTATGACTGAGTAGTGTAAGGACTGACCAGTGGCACAGCACTGGCCTGGGTCAGCCAGTTTTCATCCCATACAGATAAATTTATGGTCTGTTTGGGATTCTGTAAGGAGTCTGTATGTCCCTTTCTTTTACATACTTGTCCCAGAGATGATCCTGTAGCACAAGTATGCATGCCCTTGGGAGCTGCAAATGACTCACCTCTTGAATAAGTACTATCCTGATTTACAAGCAAGGCTTGTTCATAAAAGGGGAAATGAAGAAAAATGTAGCTGGGGGAACCCAGACAAAGAGAAAATGATCCCTAGCCCTGTTGATACATCCTCATTGAATCTCTCCAACAGGTAGAAAAATCATCTCTTTGTAGCTCCTGCTCAGAATAAGAGTCAGACATCATTACAGTGTGAATCAGTAGCAAAGATGTCTGTCTCCCATCCTAACAAATTCACTTCTCTCAAGTGTCCTGACTCTTTTCTCTCTGGAAGGTGTAGGACTATAATAATTTTTGCCTTTAAAAGTGATTCTCTATCCATTCAAGTTTCTGACAACCAAATTGCAGCTCTCAGGTCCTGATAAATGAAATAAAAATGGAAACAATTTTCCTATATTTTAAACTCCAAAATGGTGAGGGAGATATCCATGGAATACTGAGAAAGGTTTCTTGGAGATGCTATTAATATATGCCATGAGAAAGTCACATCCCCAAAACTTTCTGCAGAATACAGTTCCTTTCTGTGGAGACCAGGTTAATGAGATGATCAGAGGAGGAAAAAAAATCTGACAGGTTCCTTTAACTAAATAATGAATTCATGCAAAGCCAAAAGGATATCACTGTAGCCCACTTAGACTAGCATCTGATTCCTGCCCCATCCTGGTTCCCATCTCTTGACTACAAACAGCTGTCTCTGTGTGGTGTGGGATGGAGCTTTGGGTCCTGCATCCTACAAACCCTTGTATTGTTTTGATTCAATACACCAGCTTTAGCCAGTGGCTTGTCACTGGAGCGCTGGCCCACATCACAGAAACTGTGAGTTTCTTTCCCCAGTCTAGAACAGCCTCCCCCAAGGCAACAGAAGCCTTGTTCAGGCACATGATGTATCTGGTATTCCTAAAGTATATTCCTAAACTTCAAAGCATTAAAACAAACAAATGATCAAACAAACAAAACGCAGCTAAAATAATATTCTAGTGTCCCTGGGATGCTGGACAAAGGAAGAATATTGCATCCAACTCCTTAGTCTTTGAACAAATGCCTGAACTAAAGTTAAATAAATCAGGTCACTGGAAAACATCCCCTGGTGTGCAGTGCCCCTTTCCTAGATATTAATGACATCTTTTTATGATGCCTCCTGCACCGTTTTGAGCTGGCCTTCTTATGGACTCAGGCATCAAAAAGTAGAAGAAAGCAATGCAAATGAAGAGTGAAAGTCTGCAGAGGAGACAGAAGTTGCTTCCCCATCCTTTGAAATGGTGACATCAATCACAGGAGAGGAAGGTATTTGAGATGTTGCAAGTCATAGCTAGAGAGAGAGATCACCATCTGATGTGGTGCATATTTGGTCCCAATCCACAGCAAGTCAAAGCATAACAGCTTTGAAATGGCTCATGGGAAGCATGAACCATGCCAGGAAAATGGCACATACCAAAGGTTTCACACACAAAATCTATAAAGTATCAGAACAGGACCAGAGAGTTTGGACAAGACAGTTGTCTGGTCACAGGTGGCCAAGGCAGGACGGAGGGTGGAAAGGATGCTAAGAAGTAGACAGATGCCAGAAGGTGCATGTGGTAAATGGAGAGAGGCGCTCAGGGACAAGGGAATCCTGCCACAGGGGGCTGTGGAACAGCAACGATGGCATCTTGGTATACAAGACTCAACTGCTTCAGGAACACTGTTGGGGTGAGGTTAATGAGGCAGGCAACACCTTCATCAATAGGGAATAAAATGGTGGAAAATTACATAAAATGGTGGAGAATTCCATTCCATTCAGAGACATCTCAAGCCTTCAGAAGATGATAAATTTAACTGGAGAAAGTCCTTCCAGCCTTTAGATAGCCAGGACACACCTCAGGGGACAGAAGCCGTCCCTCACCACTAGGAATCTGGGCAAATTTCAGGCAAGAAAAGTACAGCATGGCAGAGCTATCCAGTATCAGAGTCTAGCAATAGAGGTATCCATAGGAAAGAAACTTTCCAGGGATCAGCCCTAAATCTGAGAACAAGAGAGAGTCACTACCTTTGCCTCTGCCTCCACCAAAGGGATGTTTTCTGTTGCCTGTTGTCTACATGCCAAAGCTCTTAGCAGGACAGGAATGCAGTGCTTAGATGGATTTGGAATCACTGTGTGGCATGAGAAAAAAGAATGTGAAACCCTCAGTGAATTAGCAGTGATAAATATTTAAAGGATTTGCACAGCTTGCTGGCCTATGATGAAAAGCAGAATTAGACATAATAGGCCCTGCCTCCCTCTGCACCCCAGCATCAGGAAAAGAAGAACCCCCAGGATGCTGACATACTGGTTAGATTAAAACCTTCCTGAAGAAGTGTTATAAACTAAAAAGTAGTGCTTTACAGCTCATCACTAAAAAATAATTAGTGGCATGACTTCAGTCAGCCATGCCATAGCTCCAAGCTGGCAAACATCCACTGGAGTGTTCAACCATATATATAGACGTAGATGTAATAAATACAGTAGGACTGCTCAGAGTGTTGAAGCCAGGCCTGAAGGCTGCACCCATCCTAGTAAATTAAACATGCCCAGGAATGTTCCTAGGCACCTCTGGCAACATGGTATGGGCTGACCTCTTAGTAAGCTGTTTCCAGAGTGGGTGGCTGCAGGCCAAGTGCCTATGGGGAATGATCACTAAAAGGTCCTGTCTGGAACACTGCTAGTTGATCGGGACAGAAGCATGCCAGGAATCTGGCTACGAGTCTAACAGTCTGGGCAACTGAGTTCTGGGAATGCTTCCCTACAAATCCAGACTCATTAATACAGATACAGCTAATATTACTTACAAGATCAGGGCTAAGCTGGTGGAGTAATCCCCAAGGCTGATGTATATGATTTTAACAAGTTCTGACTTCTAGGCAAAAGACCCAACAGAGTCCACAAATATGTAAAAGCGTGAAAAAGTTTGCAAGTGTCTCAGTAATCACTGTGAAACACTGTGTAGAAACACAGCCTCTGATTCAGGTTGAAATGAAGTCAGCAAAAGGGGTCTTTGAATTATTTCAGTGGGCTATCTCCCTGCATCTGAACAGATGTCTGATGGTCACTTGGAATAGGGCATTGCTGAGATAACTGCCAAGATAATAAAATTCACAACGAAGCTGGATACTTCTCTTGCACCACTATCTGGTTGCCAATGAAACTCCATGTGTAGTTTCTTATGTTAAGGCTAGATGAAAATTTTGGAACGGAAGTGGAATTTAGGGTTGATTCTCAATCCTTATATTTTTAATTAGGTTATGTTTTCTGAGAGAACTAAATTTAATTTTTCCAAGCTACAAAAAGACAGATATATATATTTTCCCAGTAAAACCAATTCTGACTTAGTAAGTGTTAAACAGAAATTGATAGTTTCCTTGTTCCAAACAAAACAAACATGCAGACAAACAAAACAGCTCCTGAGCACAGGAGTTAATATTAAACGAGTAAGAAATGCATTGTAAGCTGGGAGGAGTGGTTGATGCAGCAGATGGCTGTGCTGCCATTCAAATGGACCTTGTCGGGCTGGAAAACTGGGCCAACAGCAATCTGATGTAGGACAACAAGGGGACATACAAAGTCCTACCCATGGAGAGGAGTAACCTCATGCACCACTACACACTGGGAGCCAGCCAGCTGGAAAGAACCCCTGCAGAGAACGACCTGGAAATCCTGGTGGACAGCAAGCTGAACATGAGCCAGGAAAGCACCCTCAGGACAACAGTGCTGCCTGGACTGCCCTAGGAGGAGTGCTGCCAGCAGGTCGAGGGAGGTGATCCTTCCTCTCTCCTCAGCACTTGTGAGGCCACCTCTGGATTGCCGTGCCCAGTTCTGGGTTCCCCAGTAGCGGAGAGACAAGGGCTTGCTGACGCAAGGCCAGTGAAGGGCCAGAAAGATGATTAAGCAACATCTTTTGTACAAGGAGAGGCTGAGAGAGCTGGGACTCTTCAGCCTGGAGAAGAGATGGTTCAGGGAGAATGTTGTCAATGTGTATAAATACCTGAATGGAGGGAATGAAGAGGGAGCCAGGCTCTTCTAAGTGGTGCCCAGTGACAGGACCAGAGGTAATGGGTGCACAGTGAAATGCAAGAAATTCCATTTAAACATAAGAACATACTTTTTTAGTGATTGTGATTGAGCACGGAAAGAAGCTGCCCAGAGAGGCCGTGATTTCTCCATCCATGGAGACTTTCAACATCCATCTGGACATGGTCCTGTGTAACCTATTCCAGCAGACCCTGAGTGAGCAGGTGGGGCAAGCTAGACATTCTCCAGGTGTGACAATCAACCTCAGCTGTTTTGTGACTTTCTGATTCTATCATTCTGTAAGCTGCAACATGGTATGGAAACTCTTTTCTCCCTGTTTTTAGCGCTAGGAATTCAAACATATTAATTAAAAATTTATATAAACATTGCTTGACTTGGTTCTGATGCCAGTTCAAGTTAAGAGCCTAAGGAATTATCTTACAGTAGGCTTGTGTGAGAAAGCTTCTGGCCTTAATTTAAGTAAGCAGTAGACTCTGTGATGGTTGTTAATAGGAAGATACACACACCATCATTTAGAAGCCTTAATTTACAAAACACAACCATTCACACCCCACCAGAGGAAGGCATTCATCAAATCACAGTATTTAAAAACAAAACATTGTTCCAGTTATTCATTAGCTGATGCTACACAATGAACATAACAAAATGTGACCCATAATAGTTGTTCTCCAAATAATTAGCCTGATCTTACTACTCTTGTGTAGTGGACTGATACCTCTGAGCTCCAGAATAGATCGTACCCATTACAGCAATCAACGTCTTCAAGTCAGCATATAGTAGGTTTGAAAAACAAACAAACAAAAACAAATAAACAAACGAAAATAATTTAAAAAAAGTTGACAACTACTTACAAACATGGGTTAAATTTGGCACATAAGCTTGCCCCCTCAAAAAAAAAAAAAAAAGGAAAAAAAGAAAGAGGTAGAAAGAAAGCAAAATTAACATTTTCAGTCAAAGGAAATACTTAAGTTGTCTTTTAGATAACTTATTTTTTACCAGAAGGAAAAAAAAGATCTGTTTCATGCTGACCTAGAATCAGGTCACCGTGCTACTAATTGATATCTGGTCACTTATATACAAGATTGATTAGAAACGCTAATCCATGTTCTTCACTGTTCCTACAAACTGACTGTGGTCTTTCATGATCAGTCTCCAGTTCACAGCTTCCTGTGTTGTATGATCTCCTACCTTTCACACCCTGCTGGTCTCTTCCTTACATCTCTTTTGACCTTACCTTTTAGTACTTGCAGGATAATGAATGGTTTTGATTGTCATTGTTTGCATACTCTATTTTGATATTATTCTTAAAAAAAAAAAAAAATCTTTATCTAGCACAGTATATGACAAGGGTTTATAAAATTCCTATGATAATTATACCTAATTTGGGTTCTGTGTAGGCATCTCCATTTATGTAACCCATATGTTCTATTTGTTTTTGCCAGTCCTTTATTTGACTACTGTTCTGTTCCCTCTGCTGTATGATTATTTATCTGACTACCTCAACTGTTTCACCTTTCTCCTGATAATCATGCTTGTGAAGCTACACCTAGCCTGTAATTGTTTCTTTGTCTGGTAGTTTAATTGTTGAAACCCACTCCACAGCCACTCATGTCTGTCTCTCCAGGAGGTGGAGTTCTTGTCTGATATGGATACAACCTTCAAAGCTCCTCAATAAATATAAAGTTGAGAAAACTTCAGAAGTGTCCACTTTAAACCAAAGAAGAGTACTGAAAGGAAAGGGAAGAACACTTGAAACACAATATGAACATAACCAATTATCCATAAACTTCCTTTACCTACCTCTACTCATACTAAAAGCCTGCCCAAACCTTGATCTATCACAAGTATTAATGTTCATTGTATATGAAGAATAGTTCTGTATAAATTATCCTCATAAGCCAGCTGCTAAAAACATTATAAATTTGATGTAGAAGAGGCATACAACACAAAAAACTTACATGATTTTTAAATTGCATCTAATAGCTTTCTTCTAAGACCCCTTAAAAACAAGCCTAGTCCAAACTGAGATTATGAAAAGAAACTTCTTTGAAGCACACTGTGATTTCTATTTTATTATATTTTACAGTACTAGCAGAAGCTACAGCTAATGTTATGTTTCTATTTCTATTCTAAACTGTTCCCTTTCCATTCCGTTCTGTTCCACGGAGCTTTCATTCTTTTCTTTGTTCTCATACCTAGGAAAAAAGAAGGTTGACAAAATCTTTCATGAAGTCAAAGGGAAGAACAAAGATTTTTGTATTGGAAGCTCATGTCATATGTTTAAATACAAGAATTGCCCAGAGAGTCAAAGGGCAACACTTATTTCTGAAACTAGATATATGAAACTGTGAACTAGCTTACTGATACTGTCTTTCCAAGGCCCACAGTTGCGTTCTGAAGTAAAGAGTGAAGGCAGTTCGACCCAGGTTTTGCCTGGTTTAAGGACCTTCCCCAACATCACTGTAAGTTCTTTCCATTACCATTATAAAGAATCATTCTTTTCAAAGTTCTGCTAAATATTAGCCAACAACAACAACAACAAAGGAACCAAGGAAACTGTGACAACATACGGGACTGCAGGACTGCATTATTAGGTAAACTGCGGGTCCATTCATCTATTTTACATCTTGTCTCTTTCAGTCACAGAAGATGTGTCAGATGAAACTTCAAAGACTCCTTAGTGATAGATGAGAGATAATCCCTCTTGCTTTCCTAAAGTCTCTCTTCCCAATACCGTTGTCTATGTCTGCAGAGCTGAAAACAAGAATTGAGCCTACGAGCTCAATGTTAAACTTTCCTTTCTAAGTGTGGATACAGAAATATATAAACATTTTGTGATGAGGATAGAACTGCTTGGAAACGTGGTTCAGAAGAATAGCTATCAATGATAACATGTTAAATTCAGACAGCAATCAAATGAGGCCCCGCTGGGTTTCACTCGGATTCCATTTTTCTCAATTCCATAACTAACAGCGTGGATAGCACAACCTGCAAATGTTGTGGCTAATAACAGGAGTAAGGGCAACACACATACCAGCCATCTGACCTCAGGAGCCAAGATCACCACAGAAGAGGTAGTCATTGGCAGCAATAACACGGAACCCTATAACAAGTTCCGATAGTAAAACAGGAGAAGCTAAATATGGAAATAAATGGGGAAGTACAGTTGGGCCAACTGGAAAGCAGAAAAAGGTTCTCAGTTATATTGGGTAACAAACTATGTGGTGTCAGGGAGATGGGACATGCCAATGTCAAGGTGTATTCACAGCAGTGTTGTGTATACGGAGTAGGAGACAATTACTCTTTTCCTGTCTGTTCAGCACTTACATTATCTGAAGAAGTCAATACTTTTCCAAGTAGATCCCAGAAGCCAAGGAAGATGTAGACAAGCTGAAGACCCTAGGGAGAAGCTCAGAAAACATGGCCTATCAGAGAAAGGTTCAAAGAGCTGGATTATTTTAACCTCAGAAAGGGGACACAGAGTATGCTCAATGTGCTAACAGCTTCCTAACGCTCCTGCTGAGGATGGTTTTAATTTGTTCCCCCCTCCTCACAGGAAAATGCCATTGGCAGTCAAATGTAGTATGTGAAAGGTGTATGGCACCTCTGGCACCAAAAACAGTGGGACGCTGAATATCCTTCAAAAACACACAGACCCCTCCTCTTGGAAGAGACCTGAGCAGGCAGAGATTTGGGCCTCACTTAGAAGAAACACACTCTTAGCAGTTCTTTATAATGTGTTTAAATGCAGCATTTCACCCAAGATATGAGATTTTTGGCTCACCATTCAAAAATATCCAATCATCCCTAACACGCTGCATGTAGAGCCCTGGTGTTCCACACTCCTGTCAAAGGTACAGTGCAAACAAGCTGGCCAGCATCGATCTGGCTTCAAATGTCTAAAGCAAAAGCACAAACAAAGAAACACCCTGTGCTAAAGAACCACCAAAACCCATGTAATGATCCTGGCTGGAAGATCACTGTATATCAGTGAGTTAGTGATCCAGGTAACAGTTAACATGAGTGGCCCCAAGCCTGGGCTGTGCTGTATTTTGCTATGCTATGCCACAGCTTGGCCTTCAGGCCTGTCTTGTGCCGTGTGTATCTACTGGTTGCAGGATAAACTTACCTTGTTCGCCATAACAGAGGAGCCTGCAGGCAGCTCCCACTTGATACCAGTGATTACACCACCTGCATGCCCTTCCCTTTATCTGAAGCTGTGGCAACAGGTTCCCAAAGATCTTTTGTTTTAAACTTAAAAAGTGGAAAACCTTTTCTATGTGTAAATAAAGAGGTGTCTTCGTCAGTTGTTTTTACAATGCCAGTTGGTGTTTGGTTCATTCAAGTAATGAAGCTTCTCACATCTATAATTTATTCAGGCTATGTAGCCTGCATGCCCTTGCAAACCCTCTGATATGTGCCCAGCATTAGTCATGGAGTGAAGAAGAGATTCTGCTGTGGAGGTGACCACCTGCTGCTGCCTTAGGTGTTACAAGGTTTGGGCAAGAAGCAGGAGTCAACCAGCAACTTCCTTCATGTGCAGGAAGGATCATAATAGAAAATGAAACAGCCTTATGGTGGAAGTAAACACAGCTTTATGGTTGTGATTAGAGGAGGGATGGGGCACAGTGTTCGAGGAATGGTGTTACGACAGCAACTGCCAATGTCCCCTCAGAGAAGGAACTAAATGAATCAGACAAAGATTTGGCTAACCTTTTTCCAGCAGAGCCCAAAACCACAGTGACATCATTATTCCTTGAGAAGGTGAATGAAAATTCTGTGCCTAGTCAATCTATGTGGCAGACACACAACTGTGTGTCTCTCTGGAAGGAGAAGATTTCAAATGGTCTAAGAATTCCCACAGCTGGTTTATCTACAATCTCTTCTTAAACTGCTATTTCCTCTTGGGATCCTCATTTCCAGAGACACTTGTCGTCTCTTTTTCTGACAGACATCAAGGAAATGACCTAAATTCATGGAGTGAAATTATTTACTGACAATAATACATAAAAACACCAATACAGAATTCTCCAGGATTGAGTGGGTTCTTCACATTTCCTCCAAAGAATTTTGCATCAAGCCCTAATCTACAGGAGAAATGTTGTGGAGTACACTTAAGGATGAAATTAATGTATTGTGCAAATGCATTCAAATTTTGTACAGTTTCCATGATTATGTTCCTGTCAGTCTGCATGCATTTTAATGCATTCCTCCAGCACCTGGTGCCTGAATAACAACTAAATTACATGCTACCAACACAACTTATTTGCTTTATTGAGTTATAGATGAATGAGTGAGAGAGCATCCCAAAACGCTTGTTTCATGTAATTCAGATTTCTGCTTCAAAGGCAACTGTTCTTTCTACCTCCACTTTTACCAATAAAATAGTCCAAGAGCTTGTCAAAGAAATGCAAGGACTCTCTCTTTTACTCCAGCTTTTCCATCATTTCACTTGTGTGCACATATGTGTCTGTGTGCATGAGAAATGGGATGCTGAGGCACAAATTTGTCTGAGGTGAAGCAAAAAAACAGCAAAAACCTGGCAAAAACATTAAACATTGACAATTAAACATGCCATGAAGCATTTCCTTATATGCTTGGTAAAGGAGAGCCTCACAGAACCACAGGAAAGAAGCAACAGGCATTTTATGCTGCACTCTTCAGAAACACATTTGCAAGACAGATCTGATGGATGCTTTTTTCACAAACTGAAAATTTCACAGTGTAATTTGAAGTCCTATATAGAACATTTTGCAGAAATCCAAAATTAGGCCAGGAAGACAGATGACTGGACAAAAAGAAAGCAAAAGAAAGGCTCAAATGCAAAGATAGAAGAAACACTGGAACCTTTCTTCTTGATGTTCTGCAGCTGTACACAGCAAGTACTGAAGACAGAATGCAAAAACAGCCAACATGGATCACAAAGCATTGGAGGATCCTGAAAGCTGGTACAAGAGCCCATGTTAGTAGGAGTTGGTCAAGACAAAACTCCATTTCAGCCCTCTGGTTTGCATTTACCAGCCTTCAGGAGACTGTGAACTTCTGCTGAATATTCTCGACACAGTTTTTTTTCATCGTGTCTCTTTGGTATGGAATTTCTTTTAATTTGTTAAACTACAAGCAGTTGTTTTTCTGGTTTCAAAGTTTTACACAAATTTGGTCAATCCCAACCACTCACAAGTCTGTGTTCTTAGAGATACAAAATAAGACTTAAAACTCTATGTTCTTACATTAAAAGTTTTGTTTGTTTGTTTTTAATTTTGGCAGCATCTAAAATAATTTTTATGCATGAGATTGGCTTAAATATAAGTATTTTTAAACTACATGTGCCTTCTTTTCTTGACTCCCTGACTTGTTGTGTTTTGTGTCTTGAATGTTTCATGTGTTTTGCTCTCAAGTCCTTCAGTGCACTGGAGACACCTAAAAGCATATTATTTTAATGAGCAAGATGAAGTAATCCCATAACATGAGAAAGAAGTGATTTATTGATCTGATGAAGTGCCAAGTGCTGGTCATTCTGTATTGGTTCACATCTCTCCAGTAGATGTGAAAACCCTTCTTTCACTGCCCTGTATTGAAAAGTTATTAATCCCAGGAAGAATCATGAAAGCAAGTTATACAGAATCTCAATCAAGTATTACTAAGACATCTCAGAAGATGCACTTGGCAATTCACTGCACCAGAGCTGTCTTATTCCTGCTGAGGCAATGCTAAAGAAACTGCAACTACCTGCTGTATCTGAATAGTAACACTTACAACTGATCTCATGTTTTATTCAGAGCATTAGATTTGTTTGACAGTTTCACACCTTCAGGCATGATTTAATTAATAGTAAGAGGAAAACTAATAGTGTTTTCTTTCTTTTTTTTTTTTCTTTATGGATGCAAGTGACTACATTTTGGTAATGAAAGGCATCACTATAATGTAACATTGCAATATCTGATCTCCTTCATTTTCTGTCAGAATCATCAGGTGTAATATACAGATGTGTAATTACATTGAAGACCCTACTATTTAGTGCAAATTGGATTTCCAAGCACATTCCTAGGGTTTTCTGGTTTCTGGCATACAGGTTAATATCAAGTGATAATGATCATCACTCATCACTGGAAAAAATGAAAAAGCTTGAAGCAAGCTAAGGCTCACCATGTCTGTGCATGCCTCAACATGTTCTGTTGCACTGATGAAAGGCCAGCCAACAGCTGCAGTTTCATCAGCTGGGCACAACGCCCTCACCTCCCAGGAAAGATGAGCAATCAGCATCTCTACTGAGAAAACAAACAAACAAACAAACAAAAACTTAGCAAAATAGTTAGTAAACTATAAGCAACTTAGCTTTCTTTAAGATTTTCTGGGATGGCTGAGGTAACAATTGGAGAGAGAGCAAAGCCATAAAATTTGGATTGCAATAATGATAACCATTACACTTGGGGCTACACATTATTCTTCTGTTGATATAACGGCAGCATGGAAAAGGAAAGTATCCCTTGTAGACTCCAAGGAGAAGCAAGGTCAGAAAGAATCACTTCCCTAAGTGTCTGCAGCTCAAACAGATGAGACAGGATTGAATTTACTGATGCCAAGAATCAGTTTAGCAGCAGAGGCTACCTCAGGATTTGTGTGCCTTAATGACACACAAATGTCTGATGTATCTTAATACATGAGATGCCTGTAGTCTGACCGAGTTTGGTCTTGCATTGTGATAGAGTCAATTGAACCAAAAAAAAAAAAAAAAAAGCCAAGAACTAGACTCTCTGTCTCCTGAGTTTCACAACACAGAAGACTAATATACATCAGATTTGGTGCAACAAAAAGAAAAGCTTATTTGACAACTCAGTCTTCACCCACTGGCAGTGGGACAAACACTGGATTTCAGTTAACCTTGGAAAAGAAGGAAAAACTTGTAGGGTGGAGTGCTCACAGCTTACTAATCTTTCCCATGCTACAAAACACCGCTATATTCAAACCAGGCATCGGTCCAGGTCTAAACTTCTGTATTGCCCACAGTCATTGAGAAATTGCTTCTGTAAAGTCTGAAATAGATTGGAGAAGCAGGACAAAATACAACTTCTTCAAACATTGAATGCAGGCCACATAGTAAGTTAAAGGTAGATACAATTCAATTTAGTTTAGAGATACTAACATTTTTACCTTCTTACTTGGTAAACAGGCAGTTTGGTGGACATGGAAGAATCTAAACTGCAAGTGAACTGCATTTGCAATTTAATGGCAATGCCTTCCCTGGTGGTGCCTGAGGCACATTTTAGTCTTCAGGTGCTTCTGGAAACTATGCCGTTCACTGACTCCTTTTGAAAGCTCTTCAGTGCATGAACAGTTTGTCATGATGAATGGTTCCCCTGCAGCACCCATCCTGCACTGGAAGGCTAAGAAGCACAGCCTGGATAAAGGACAGCTGTATAACAGCAACAAGGGAGGGAGTTTGGGGGAATAGAGACTTTTGCTGTCTGGCCTACTTCTGGGTAGATTCCAGCTTGCTGCTGCTGTTGGTTTAACAGCATTGAAAATGACCAGCTAGTTTCACTTAAGCTGCCACTCAGTTTTCAGATTTGGACTTGTAAAGTGTCTTGAGGCTTTCCTACCTGAGAGTCAGCAAAAATGATCCTAAGAAATCAAAGTTGTCTTTACCAGTAAAGTACAGTTAATCTCAACTCATCCTCTCTCCCATACTCTCATAAAAACTCTCCTAAACAGATCTCACAACTGGATTTCTTGCTCCCTTCAAACCTGTGCTCTGATTCACAGGCCGGTGGTGGAGAAGTCAGCTTTATCCCCATTGCTGCTGCTGCAGAGCTACTCTCTGGCTGTGCATGGGTGAGCCAGCCCTGGTAGTTCTGCGTGTTATCAAGACAGCTATCAGGCGCTGGAAAGGTCTCTTAAAATGGCCCAGCTTTTGCCAACCTCACCTTGAGAATATAACTGGCAAGACAACTTATAAGACCCTTAGGTCCCTTCAGACAGAAAGAACTTGCCAGTCAACAGAAAGAGACAGCCCTCCTCCAGAGGGCACTTCAAGTCATATCATGGGGTGAATCACAGTTATTCCTCCCACTGTCTGGAGGCTCCTTCCTCTCCACATTGCCTGTCAAGCAAGTCCAGGGCAACCAGATTCAGAAGTTTTATTGAAATCAAGATCTATCATATTGGCAGCTTTTCTTTTACCTGCAAGACCAAGCATCCTGTCAAAGAAGAAAATTATATTAGTTTGATATGATTTATTCTTGACAAACCCGTATCAGCTGCTTTCTATCCTCTTAATATGCTCTTACGAGCTTGTAAATGTATTGCTTAATAATTTGCCTAGGAATCTTTCCTCAAGATGAAGTCTGGCTGTTTTGTGTTCACAATGGTCTCATTTTCCCTTTTTAAAAAGAAGTAGGATGTTTGACCTTCTCAGGCTCCTGGGGCTTTCTCCAGCCTCCATGACTAGTTAAATATTGTACTGTGGGCCCCCTGAGGCCCTGGCGATAAAATCTGGCAGCAAAGAATTGGATCTTAAGAGCTGCTTAAAGAATCTTACCCATCCATGTGCCCTCACCCCTAATTAGTCAGAACTGGCTGTCTTGTATCCCAGGTCATTTCTATTTCTCTGTAATTTAAAAACTACTTGCAGAGCAGTCAGATAGGACAGCACAGGCAAAGGTGATGTGCATGATGACCTTTGAGGCTAGCACAGACGGAAGTATTCAGGGAGCCAGAGAGAGTTCAGTCCTTGTTTCCAAGCTGTCCTGTAGGAGGTTCTCTGATCCAGTTCAGTTAGCAGGTACCTATCACTCAGCAGCATGTGCTGTAAATCAGTTCCTCAAGATTCACTGAATAGCTGAATGTGGTGATCTAATCCAAACCCTGGGAGAAGCTAAGGGAAAGAAGAACACTTTTGACTTAAAATACTGGAGCAGCATGTCTTCAGTAAGCATTTCCATGGTTCCACAGAAGAGAAAGCTCAAGCTGCGACTGAATTTTCTTCTATGTTCTGTCAAAGCAGCACAGTTCAAGGAACCTAAAACTCTCCAGGGTCAGTTTTTGTTTTCAGCCTTTGATTCCTCACCAATAGCATGCCAGGACTGAAAGACCATGCATGCATGCTAGGACAGTGACCGCAGTGTGTCATCATTTATTCATTATCTTATCTAAGCAGGATGTCTGAAGTATGGTCTGAATAAGTGTAACAGGAGAAGACACAAAACTAAAATCATATATATATTTGAATTATATGTATATAATATATGCAATCTGTATAATAGAGTGATAATAAAATACTTTTTTTTTCTTTTCTTTTCCATGAAAACCTGTACATAGGTCCACCCTTCTGGCCATCCACCTTCGTTCTACACAAAGTGTCAGATGGCCTTCCTCTTCCTCATGGACACACACAGGGGCTCTGACAAGTTGTCATTTTCTCAATAACATACATCCAGTTCATCGTGCCACAGGAAATTTTCCTATGGTTGGATGACCAGGCTTCATTAAAGGTTTCAAAAGATGCAGATAAGACACGGATGCTGCCACAACTTTGAACAAGTTCCTGTAATGGTTAATTGCCCTCTACCTTAAAAGCAAGAACCATATTTCTAATCTGAATAAGCTCTATCTTGAGTTTCCAGACAACAGTTTTTCATGACAGATTTTGCAGCTAAAGAAGCCCCGGAGATCCAGACCTGTGGGTCCCACGGGTTGTTACCAAATTCTTATTTCTTGACCTTTTCCCTGATTTAACTGGGCAAAAGGAATAAGTTTCTTGCAACTTAACTGAACTTTTCAATCCTCCTCTTTCTCATATGTATCACCATGCCCAGAAACTCAGAGCAGGGGGATGGCAGTAGTTAACTTATCCTGTGACTCAGTGCTGGATACCTCTCCCGGCAGAATGATGGTCTTCTTCCAAAGAATAAGCGTGTGACCTCTGACAGAGAAGAAGACTAACTCAGGGGCAAACACCTGCATCTCACAGTTTTGGTTTTGCTTTTCTCCCCACTTGTAAGAAAAAAAAAAAAAAAAGTGAAAAACTGTTTTGTTTTCTTCCAACAATACAAAATCTCCATGAAATTTCATATATGAGGGATATTTTTAAACTGTCTACCTTGTAGTTCCACCTGTGAAATTTAAATTCTCCCACTTAGAAGAAAATCCTCATCTGTAAACAAATGTAAACAAAAACAAAGCATGTCTTGGTGTGTCTGTTGTGCCACAATAACAGAATATGGTGCACTTACATTCAGTGCATTACATTTTTTAATCTCATATTTCATTACCGCAGAATAATGTTCTCTTTTTGTATACAAGTAACCAAAGACAAGTTGCTAAAGCTTTGATATTGAAACACAATTTCAGAATATATACTCTTTCAAATGAGGAAATAAATTCTCAGATTCTCATCATAGTACATAAATATTGTTTACTTGTGATTTTTGCAAATACGCAAAGACACAGAGAGACATTCACTTACCTACTAGTCCAGCTCCATTATTCAAGAAGTGGTGGACGGATGGATGGATGAATGGACAGGCATATAGGTAAATGGAGGAATTATTTTATGAACAGATGACTGAAAGGAGGGGAAGATGGATGTGGTGCCACAACAACTGCCTTCAGAAAGTTAGAAAAAGTTTAAATAAAAAATTACAATGCCTTTTACACCGCACAACTAAAAATGGATACAAGTGATTTATTCCATATTATGACAAGGCTGAGGATGGGGCATTCTCATAATTACCTTGAAAGCAATAACTTACTCTACTGAATGTTAAGAATTGTGCCTTCTCTGAGCCCAGTACCATATCACCAAAGAAAAGTGTAATCTGCAAGGTCTTTAAATCTATAGAGACTACAACACTTGGGGCTCTCATGGAACATAATGTACTGGGTCTGGCTGGGATAGAGTTAACTTTCCCTGCAGCAGCCCTTGTAGCTAGAACAGCGCTGGTGTCACACCAGTGTTTGGCTACTGCCGAGCAGTGCTGGCACAGCACCAGGACTCTCTCCAGACCCCCCAAAGCCAGTAGGTGGGGGTGGGCAAGAGGTGGGGAGGGGACATGGCCAGGGCAGCTGACCTAAACCAACCAAAGGGATATTCCATACCATGTGGTGTCACACTCAGCAATAAAAGCTGGGAAAGGGAAGGAGAAGGGGGGGGCTCTTGTTGCGAAGACGTCTGTCCTTCCGATCAACCACTGCCGGTATTGAGGCTCTGCGTCCCAGGACGTGGCCGGGCATCACTCATTGGTGGGAAGTAGAGAATAACTTGTTTTTCTCTTTTCCTCTGTGCTTGTGCACAGTCTTTGCTTGTATATATATATATATTTGTTGTTGTTGTTTTTTTTTTCTTCCTCTCCTTTAATTAAACTATCCTTATCTCAACCCGTGGGTTTTTTTTCCCTCTCCCCCTCTTCTTTTGAGGAGGGGGAGTGAGAGAGCGGCTGTGGTGGAGTTCAGCTACCCAGCAGGAAAAAACCACCACACATACGTACTGAAGTTTGAGAAGTGGGTCAGAGGCCATTCTGCAAAAAATCGAGCTTGTCTGGGCAGGTGTAGGGCAGAGCAGCCTGATCTGAAGGAACTGGGACAACAAACACTAGCTTAAATACTCAATACCTTGAGCTGGATAATGATTCTCCCTGGAGTAAGTAAGGCTCGTGATACGGATTTTTACTTCCCTTCCTTCCCTCCTAACGCCTCTTTTTACCACACCCCCACACACAAAATCAACAAAACCATTTCTGCCAGACTGTTTCCAGTGTCGTGTGATCTGCGTTATTGTAAAGCACAAAGTCAACACCTGCCACTGAAATTTTACTGTATTTACCGTAATTTTATAAATTATACACATGCATAACTGTAACATATAGTATAGCATGTACATTATAAAACATACTCCAAAATAGAAATTAGTAAAGGATGAGATGTCAATGAAATAAACCATATTTTTAATATATTTTTAATTTTTTGCTTTTATCTTACTTGTAATGGTACCAAAAATATTTCCTTCTAATATTTCCACCCTAATGGACTCTCTTCTGCAGCCCCTGTGGTGTGGCCACCCCACTCTGGAGACTACTGCCCAAGATGTCAGTGTAGACAGAGATTGGGAAAGCTGCAGAAAGACAAATACCTCCCAAATACCTACTGGGAGAGACAACAGATCTGGAGTTCAGGCCATAGCAATGGGAACACTCAACAGGATTTCCAGGTACAAGCACCATTATTACCTATCCCAACTATGCAAACACTGCGATTCAAATCTTCCAAATGGAGAACGGCATTTAAAACAGGGAGTTTGGGTGATCTTTCTCTTCACTATCCAGTTCATGGTTACTGCCTTCTATGGGGTACTCTGGTCTACACTCGGGTCTATTTTTAAATATTATCCTCAGTCATGGGCGCTATATTAAAGTTTTCTCAAAAACACACAAACAAACAAACAAAAACCCTGCTTTCCATGTTCCTATTCCAGCTGCTGGAGCTTTAACAAAGGCTTAACTCTCAAGTAATAAAAGCTTTGGCAGAGACCTTTACAGGATTCCCTTCCCCTTCCATCTCACTCTTAAATGAAACAGTTAGTTTAAAAGGCAAGACACCTAGCTACTGAAGCAGATGGGAAAGAAGGTAACACTGCATGAGCCTGCAGGGCTTCTTCTCTTACCATATGTTCTAATTATGCCTGGTGCTATACACAGACAGGAAAAATTCTGCTCACTGAACAATGCCTGAAAAGTTATTGCTTTTCAGCAATGCAGGTGGTTCATATTGACAATATATTAACTATTTACATTACCATTCAAACAAATACCAGACTCCAAGGTAAACAGGGAGTTCTACTGGCACACAAGTTTTCATGAATTGAAAAATATAGGGGTCAATAGAAGGTTATCAGCTACCCACCATGTCTCTTTCACGGTCAGAGAGGTGACTGCATGGTAAGCAACTGGAAGAGAATGTGGTGGTTTCACATTGATGGCTTGCTAAGATCCACTGCGCCGCTCTCTCACTCTCTGTACTCAAAGCAACGGGGCAGAAAACATGATGAAAAAGGTCTCAAGGGTTGAGATAAGGACAGGGAGACGGGCAAAACAGACTCAGCATAGGGAGATTAATATAATTTATTGCCTATTGCTAAAAGACTAGAGCAGTGAGGACTAAAAGCAAACTAAAACCCCCTTCCTCCAATTGATTCTCCTCTACCTCCTCCCCCTGAGCAGCACAGGGGAAAGGGAATGGGGGCTGCGGTCAGTCCCTAACGCTGCGTCTCCGCCGCTCCTTCACGGTCACTCTCTGCCCCTGCTCCACGTGGGGTCCCTCCCACGGGATGCCGTCCTTCCCGAGCTGGTCCTGCGTGGGCTTCCCACAGGCTGCAGCTCTTCCAGAACTGCTCCCATATGGGTCCGTACCACGGGGCCCATCCCTCAGGACCAAACTGCTCCAACATGGCTCCCCCACGGGCGGCAGCTCCCGCCAGGCCTCCTGCTCCTGCGGGGGCTCCTCTCCACGGGCTGCAGCTCCGGCCCGGGGCCTGCTCCTGCGGGGGCTCCCATGGGCCGCAGCCTCCTTCAGGCCACATCCACCTGCTCCATGGGGGCTCCTCCATGGCTGCAGCGTGGAGATCTGCTCCGTGGGGTCCCCATGGGCTGCAGGGGGACGGCCTGCTCCACCATGGGCCTCTCCACGGGCCGCAGGGGAACTTGTGCTGCGGCGCCTGGAGCCCCTCCTGCCCTCCTTCTGCACTGCCCTGGGTGCCTGCAGGGCTGCTTCTCACCCCTCTCTCCCAGCTGCTGTGGCACAGCAGTTTGTTCCCTTCCTTAGCTCTGCTCTCCCAGAGGCACAACCAGCGTCGCTCCCTGGCTCGGCTCTGGCCAGCGGCGGGTCCCTTTTGGAGCCGGCTGGAGCTGGCTCTGGTCTGACATGGGGCAGCTGCTGGGCTCTGCTCACAGAGGCCACCCCTGCGGCCCCACACTACCAAACCCTTGCCATGTAAACCCAGTACAGAGTAGCATGATGAACTGTACAGAGCAAACCCACCTGGTAAGTTCATAGAGGCCTGTTGCCAGTATAGCCAGTGCTGCAGTTTCTATTGCCTCAGTTTGGCTGCTGTTAAAACATCCTTGCCAGATGGATATTAATTCAGGTACAAATCATCTTGGAAGCAGTATCTGCTGTAGCTGTAGGCAGCACCCTAAAATAGGCTCCAAGTCATGCCTATGTAGCATGCTTTCCTCTTTGTATCCAAAGCTGCTGGATCCTGATTAGTGAATGGCAGAAAGACAGGAGTACTTTTACACTATTCCAAATGACAATGTCTGTGGTAAATGCTATGTTGAAGCTAGATTGAAGATAGTCTCCAGTCCTTATATATGCCTTTTTCACTTCATAAAGGTAGAAATGAAAAAAAAATTGCAGTGTGGTCAGAAAATAATTTTTGACTGTTTGCTCCTCCCTAAGGACCAAAATCTTTTCCCAGTCACAAGCCCCATCCTCATTCTCTGCTAGCCAACTCCAGAAATATATGAATATTAAATACAAAGCTAATTAAAGGCAAATTGGAAATTGGGTTGATTGAGTAATCCAACAAAGTACCAGCAGACGTCTGCTGGAGGACCCGAAGAAACCCAAATGAAATAAATAAAATAAATAAAATAAAATAAAATAAAATAAAATAAAATAAAATAAAATAAAATAAATCAATCTTCAATACAAATCATGCTTCCAGATTCTCAGGAAAATGTTTCTATGACCACAAGTCTCTCTTGACAGTAAAAATTCTACAGCATGAAAAGCTAGGGCATAGAAAGCTTTGATCTCATGGTGGCTATCTCATGAGAAATGCCATAAAGGGGTTATGTCTCCATCTGCATGTGTTCAGAAAGTTCCTTCTGTTTTTTCATTTTCTTGTCTGTCTCACCTATATCTTCTTTATCAGATATAGGAACCTTGCTGTTATATCCTCTCTCTCTCTCTCTCTCTCTCTCTCTCTCTCTTTTTTTTTTCTTTTTCTTTTTAACAGCACCATTCATATCTCTCTAGCTCTCTTGTAAATGTGATGGATTCTCTTTGAAATGTCCAGATACCACCAGACTGTGTTATTACTGTGTTGTCCAGTAGCACAGACGTGAGCTCTGTGGTTGCAGTTCTGTGCATACTACAGCTGAGGGGGTCATCCACTTCTGGAAAGAGTTTACAGCAGAGTTACACAGGCAAGGCAAAAGGACCAATATCTATTGTCACTGAGGTGGGGAACAAGGGCATGAGTTTCTTGGAGCTGTACGAGAAGGCTGTGACAGTGCTGAAGAATGAAAACCCTTAGATTTATTTATTATGCTATGACCACTTTGCACATTGACAATTCAACAGTTCAAAATTCAGGAATTTACATTTTTGGACTTCTGCTTCTGTTTTGCATTGCTAGAGACAGACAAATCCAAGTTGTCCACAGAAATTAGAATCAGGCCTTCTGTGTGTTCTGTAAATTATACAGAGCCAAATACTTTCATGCAGGAAGGGCAAATTCATGGCTGTCTGACTTTTCTCAGTTTTGTGCATAACTGTAGATGCTCCAGACTTCTAGCAGGATCTAGGGACTGTGCTTTACTCCACAGTCCTGTGTTCTACAGCTTTTAGATTTTTATGCATATATATATGCATTCATATGCATTTTATTTCATAAATAATGCTTTATTTTACAGGGAAACGAGCAGACATGGCAAATAGTCTTCCGTAGTTAACAAGCAGTGGCAAAATCCCAGAAGAAGTTTATAACTTCTTATTAATGTATTTTTAAAAGCTTCCTAGGGTAGAGTGAAAAAAAAATAATTACAGCAAACCGTTAAATTCTAACTTTAATTTTCTGGAGTTCCTTCTTGTGGAAAGCGCCCCTGAATATTGCTTTACAGACCAGAAAGGACAGAAGTGCAACAACCTTATTAAGACATTAGGACTGGAGCCAATAAATGTGGAATGAATGGACTGCAAACTTCAACAAAGGACTAAAACACTGTCAAAGTCACTGGTGGCCTTCACCTTTTCACCAGTCAGTATCTAGTATAAAGCAACAAAAGTCTCATTGTTTTGTACCTTTTCAGCATTTTGTTTTTATTTAGTCCTTCCCCAAAGAACATGTGCCATGTGACATTTTGCTGTGTATGTAGTTTGTAATAGTTTCACATATAAGATGACAACTATCATCTTGCTTATATAACATGATGTAGAGCAGATCCACCAGGACTCACTGGTGGATTATGGCTTGTTTCTACCAGATAGTTGGTAATATAAGGTCCACAGCATACCGTAATTTGTCTCAGGTCAGAAGCAGGAGGGTCTGGGGGATAAGTCAAAAAAAAAAAAAAAAATTAAGAGGTTAACACATATTTGAAAGGTAGTGACATTGTACTCTGGGAAAATGATGGAAAGCAAAAGCTGTCTCTCTGAACTATCTTAAAGCGATTCAACCCCTTGGCTTCTATTCCATGGTTTAAAGGAAAATAGAAGGCTGTGATCTTTACCTCTTTACCTCAGGATAACCACAGAGCCTTACAGTAGTCCTAGGTTACAAACAGAAGTTAAGACAAGGAATGACAGTTCTGCAACAAGATGAACTGACCCACCTCAGTTTTGCAGTGACCCTTTGGTCACTCAGTTTTGTGTTGAAACAAAAATATGTGTTACCTTTGCTTGTTTTAAGATAGCTCTCACACACAGTACTTACCGCAAAGTAAAAAGAAAATGCCATATTCATAAGCCATGAAGGCAAATTCCATCTCATTGGCTCTAAATCACCTCATCAAGAGGTTACTGCCTCCATAGCCTGACTGATGGCAGAGTTGCCAGGAGTTAATCTGTTCCCCATCCTTCCTTCTCTGCATCTCTGTCATTCACATGTGAACAGAAGAGCGTGTCACAGATCAGAAATCTTTAAGAGATGGGTGTCATGAAGACAGCAAACACAAGGAAGTGGTGTTCAGGAAGGGACACAGAAGAGATGAAGGCAGAAGCTCCTTGGAGCTGTATGATCTGCATGAGACTTATCAGTGACATTATTTGCTTTGGCTGAATTGTCCAGACTTAGAACTGTTAACTTTCATGTTCCAGGTACACTGATGAAAACAGTATGGCATTTAAGATCATGGGAGAAGATTTCCACAGCATGTCCAAGAAGGAACTTAATGGTCTACATGGGCGGATTACTAAGTGGTGGAAATACTGGGTGGATTGGTGTGTTCAGAAGGTAGTGGGTGATGGGTACTCGAAATCACAGAATCACAGAATGGTTAAGGTTAGAAGGGACCTCTGGAGGCCACCTGGTCCAATCCCCCTGGTCGAGCAGGGACATCCAGAGCAGGTTGCCCAGAACCATGTCCAGATGGCTTTTGAAGATCTCTGAGGAGGGAGACTCCACAATCTCTCTGGATAACCTGTGCCAGTGCTCAGTCATCCACACAGTAAAAAGGTGCTTCCTGATGTTTAGATGGAACCTCTTGTGTTCCCATTTGTGCCCATTGCCTCTTGTCCTATCACAAGGCACCACTGAAAAGAGCCTGGCTATGTCTTCTTTGCACCATCCCTTCAGGTATTTATAGACATTGATAAGATCCCCTCTGAGCATCCTCTTCTCCAGGCTGAACAATCCCAGCTCTCTTTGCCTCTACTCATGGGAGAAGTGCTCCACTCCCTTGATCATCTTGATGGCCTTATGTTGGACTCTTTCCAGTACATCTAAGTGCCTCTTGTACTGGGGGGCACAGAACTTCACACAGTACTCCAGGTGCAGCCTCACCAATGCTGAGTAGTCTGGAAGGATCACCTCTCTTGACCTGCTGCAAATATTTCCCTAATGCAGACAAGAATACTAATACCACGCTGTCAACCATACCGAAGATTATTGTCCATGTTTTCTGGAAAATGACAATTGTAAGTTCCACAGATCATCTGACTCAGTTATAAGCCACATGACCCATACTTTGTGTAAGCATACAGAAGAGCAGAGGTTCTCTCCTCCTTACACTCAATACCTCATGAAAGAAGCTGGCTTTTTCATGCTAGATTTGCTGAAAGGAGAAGAGTCTCATGAATTTCACTGTGTCATTTAAGATGTTCCTTCAATTCACAGAAATGTTGGGGTTAAGAATTCTTCTCTTACTATTCTTCTAATAGTTATATCAGACCTCTGCATGCCAAGCATCTGTTGTCTCAATATGTGTTATCTTTCTCAAGAAAGGTTTTGTATGGAAATTAAATTGAAAGATTAAAAGTGAAAAATCAGCTTTCATTTAGAGGCAGACTGACATTTTGTAATGAAATGTGAATGACATAACTCCAAGTGAGGGACGCAAGAAATGTTGAGCAGGCAGGCCACTGAATTAGGACACCAGAAACTTGTGTTTAACTCTTCTGAGTTTAACTCAAACTCCATGGGTTTAACTCAAAGGGGGGCTTCCTGCTCCATGTGAATCTCTGGCCCGCACCATAAGGCAAAGAGTTAATAGTAATCATGTGGAATTTATACAGACAAAGAAAATTAATTGATGTATTAAGGCTTTAAGTTTTTTTGAATGAAGCAGCAAGTAATTATATTTGATGACAGCTATCATGTTTAGTCATAATACTGTGCTGTTGTTGGTCTGGAGTTTGCCATGAAGACAATGAAGCCAGAAGCATGACCAGGATATGAAAGATTTAAGGATGGTGGGGGCGCAAGTCAGGGAGCAAAATGGCAAATTTAGAAAAGAGCTCTGCCAGCTTATTCTTCATGCATAACTATTTGCATTTGAAAATTCAGCCCCAGAGAGAATCTCTGCAGTTTTGTTTATAAACACATGTAATTAGGAGTATATAATGTGCCCTGAGTAAGAGAGGCAGTGAAAGTCAAGATTATCCCCATCTGAGGCAATGAATTTTATATCTTAGAATAGAATTGACTCAGAAAATTGGAAAACATTTCATAGACTTCTGACATTGTGATAGTTTTCTCCTCAAGTCGTCCACTTTTCTTATTACTGTTCATCACATTTATGGACACATTTAATCCTGAATTCCCCCTATTATTTACATTACATCTGTTGATGATGCTGTAATGAGTTGTGTAGAACTCATTTTTCAGGGAAAATTAAAAAAAAAAAAAAGAGTGTACCCATGTTTTGTTTCTTAAGGAGAAATAAAAATCATTCTATGATAGGATCAAATTAGAGAAAATATAAGGGCTGTACTGAGGAAATTCATCTTAATACCCCACATAGAAGAAAAAATATGGAAACAGATGTGTTGGGAACAGATTAAAATGTGAAGCTGAGAGAGGGCATGGCCATCTTCAGGTTTATTGGCGCTGGAGCTGGCATTGCCATATTAGAAAGCCCTCTCACAGGTTCACATGCCAGATGGGTGAAAAGCAAGCTCATGTTTTTAAGCCCACATTGACTTTTCACTGGACAACCAATGCCATGTGGCTTGCAGTGTGACACTGTGAGGTTTACCATGCTGTGTACATTCTCTGAAAGCTAATAAAAATAGCTAATAAAAAAAGCTGTTTCCTTCAGCTGCTGGCAGGACCTCTATAGTGTCCTCTCCTCTACCTGGCCCCCTCTATTTCCTCAAACCTATAAAAATGAAATATCATTGGAGTCTTCATTTCTCTCAGCAACGAAATGGTTGAAAGTGACCATCAGGTACTAGAATTATTAAATGGAGTAAAATATTTATTCAGATTTACAGAAAACTGTGGAGTAACATGCTATTAATTTTTCTTAGAGAAACAGTAGAAACTGAGGTTCAACAGAGTCTATGCCCTGTGCTGGTGTCTACTTCTTCATCTTCCATCTTCATTGGATCTCAGCAGAGGGTGATTTGTTAATTCACTCATCTTGGTTTGTTTGCCCCCCTGCTAGGCATTTTTAAGATGCAGACTTTATATAGCTTTTTTGACAAAAACTAAAGTTGTGTGAAAATGTTTTCAATCTGAACAAAACATGCTAGAATTTTTTTTTTTTTTTCCAGACACTGGGGCAGAAGGTGGAAGAAAAAGAAAAAAAAATGGTTTTCAACAAGTAACCTTTTCATTTTCCTTTATTATTTTTTTTTCCAGTAATGGAAACATTCTTAATGGGGGTATGTGTGAAGGCCAGGATGCCCTTTTTATAACACAAACCAACAGATACTTGTAGCCAGACGTAGTTCTGCTGATTCTCGTGGGCTCCAGTCAGATGTCAGTGTTCCTTACTGGTAGAGGAGCTCTGAAACTGAAAGTAAACAGGTGAGGGGGGATGCAGCATATGACAATGGGCTGTGGAGTCTCACAAATGTATCATATGAAAGCTGTGTTCTGCAGAGCCTGAATCCATCTCCATTCTCCATGGCACTCATTGGCAGCCTTTCTGGCCATGATTTCTTCCGAAGCAAAGGCAAAATTCCTGTTCAGTGATAGCACGGCTTCTTGTTCTTATACTCTTGTTTGGATGCTCACATGAGTGGCTCTGTTTTCAAAACCTCACAGCTGCTACAAAATTTTGTGACCAAGCATAGTCTTACTCCCTCCAAGCATCTTAACGTCCCATGTTGGGATTCCTGTTCCCTCCAAAAATGGCCAGAAAATCTGACCTTATATCAAAAGAAACAACACAAAAATCCTTTTATTTCCCTCAGCTTTTAAGCCAATATCAGGCAGCAGAAAAAAGAGGCAAAAACTTATCTGACCTCTGCAGCCCTGAAGATCAGAAAAAGACTTCAATTAAACAAGGGGCATATCACAAGTCTGAAGGAGTTAACCTAGTAAAGGCCTCAAGTGTCTGAAAAGATTTATCCTAGTCAGTGCTTTTGTAAATTTGGTCACTGCTTAGGTGCAGATGTAGAAATTCAGGAGCCTCAGTTCAGATTTAATATGGAGCCAGAGCAAGGACAGCTGAGTGTGTTCCCTGCAACCACTTGCTCCACTCTTCTGTCCCAAGGGGGACAAGCGATTCTGACATTTAAGCCTGGAACACACTTGTTTTATCTAGAATACAAACAAATCTATTTTACATGAAAGTAAGTATTTTTTTTTAATTTTCTCAATGAAAGCTAGATGAATAACTAAGGCCGCTTTCCCAAAAATGTTTGGCGTTTTTTTTTCTTTTCTTTTTTTTTTTTTCTAATAATAAAGCAAAGAATATTTCAACCCAAACATTAGAATATTACAGGCAAGTACATCCTTAACGTTTGATAGCATGAAAACATCATCATGAACAGAAGATATACTTCCAAGCGAATTTTCTACCAGAAATAGAATATTTACGTAGCTTGCCAGCTACAAAAATTTACCAGTAACAAGGATGGGATTTTTTTTATGGAGAAGCAAGAAATTAAATAAATGAAAACAAATAGAAATAAATGGAAGAAAATCCTATCAGCCAACAGTTAGATTAATGAACTGCCTAAAACTGCATAACGGAAAGAATACCTAATAGAAGCTATTCCAATTAAAATACTCTCCTTTTATCAATTGAATATTAAATTAATGTATTTTCAATCACATATTCAATTCTTTTTGCTCTGCCTCTCATATCACCAGAGCACAGACTCAAAATTTCCAATACAAACTCTCTCTGTTTTGAATGTACTACAAGAACTTTAGGAAGTTCTTGACAATATGAAACAATTTAAAGGCATCCACATATACTTGTCACCAGTGGCAGCCTCTTTTCTCTTTTAGGACAATTACCCTATGTGAATTGATCATGCCCTTTTGCTTTAGGATATTTCATATTTTAGTCTTTCAAGAAGACTGTAAAGAGTAATCAATTTGTGACCATCACTGTTTACATGTGAAAATGTATTCTCTGTTACCAAGTCGTGTGAAAAGCGATAAAGGGAAATGTAGATTTTCAAGGGTTAAGTCATGTACCTGTCCAGCTGCTAATAGATATGCCAAAGCAGGAAAGAAATAAATGCAGATCAAATTAAAAACATCTCCTCAGTTTTCTACAGCAGCAACCACCAGAAGAGAGAAGGACCGGCAATATTGTCTTAATTACACCAGAATTTCTTCATGTTAGCTCAAGGGCAGTTTCAGAGCAAAAACTCTGTGAAAACATTTGGTCTACACTTAGTGAAACATACTACCACGGCAGACTATAGGTAAAGACTCTCTTATTTCCCTTGAGAAGCACCAGTCAGCCTCACTGCAGCAATACTGGCATATAAGTTACTGTCCAGACACAGTAGGTAGATGGCTTTAGGATAGGTGATTCTATTTTGTTCTTTCCTTCTCTTCTGAGATCTTTGATTCCTTGGCAGACATAGAATCACAGAATTATCTAGGTTGGAAAAGACCTTCAAGATCACCAAGTCCAATCAGCAACCTGACTTATTGAGTCCCATCATTAAAACATGTCCCTTAGTGCCTCATCTACACATCTCTTAAATACCTACAGGAACGGGGGCTCCACCACTTCCCTGGGCAGCCTGTTCAAATGCTTAATCACCCTCTCCATGAAGAAATTCTTCCTAATGTCCAATATAAACCTCCCATGGTGCAACCTGAGGCTCATTCCTCATGTCCTATCACTTGTCACCAGACAAAAGAGAACAACACCTTCCTCACTGCAGCCTCCTTTCAGGTAGTTGTAAAGAGCAATGAGGCCTCCCCTGAGCCTCCTCTTCTCCAGGCTAAACAACCCCAGCTCCCTCTGCAGCTCCTCATAGGACTTGTTCTCCAGACCCCTCACCAGCTTCGTTGCCCTTCTCTGGACACACTCCAGCACCTCCATGTCCTTCCTGTAGTGAGGGTCCCAAAACTGAACACAGGACTCGAGGTGCGTCTTCACCAGAGCCGAGTACAGGGGGACAATCACTTCCCTAGTCCTGCTGGCCACACTGTTCCTGCTACAAGCCAGGATGCCATTGGCCTTCTTGGCCACCTGGGCACGCTGCTGGCTCATGCTCAGCCAACTGTCGACCAGCACACCCAGGTCCTTTTCTGCTGGGCAACTTCCCAGCCACTCTTCCCCAAGCCTATACCACTGCATGGGGTTGTTAGGATCCAAGCGCAGGACCTGTCACTTATCCTGGTTGAACATTGTGCCATTAAATTCAGCCCATCGATTTGGCCTACCCAGATCACTTTGCAAAGCCTCCCTACCCTCAAGCAGATCGACAGTCCTGCCTAAGTTGGTATCATCTGTAATATTAATGATGGTGCACTCGATCCCCTAATGCAGATCATTGATATAAATGTTAAACAAAACTAGCCCCAGTACTGAGCCCCTGCGAACATGTTTCAACTGAGAAGGACTTGCAGGCACTCATCGAACGAAAAATATATTCTTCATGATTGGCAGGGAAACAAGGCCAGCACAGTGGTGGGGTTGGTCTTTGAGCACCACAAAAGAAGCTTCATTCATTCAGAAAATTAGCTTCAGTGTGGAGGATTGAAACTTTAACTTCCGAATACTCAATGAAAGGAAAAGTCTAGTATCTCCTTGATGACAGTGTTTCTTTATGAAGAGTTGGGTTGATAGCAAAGTATAAAAGAATGGGGAAATAACAGTGCAACAGCTAGTTCTTCTTAGAACTATTTGCCATGTAGTGATGAGACAAACAGCAGCTAACTGGAGAAACTGTGTCCAGTCATTTCTCACAGCACAGAAAAGAAACAATCTACATCATGTAGATGATGTACAATCACACAGTCAGTTCAGCTACAAGTGTAACATAGAGTAAATTCCTTTGTGTTGGATTGGGCTTCTACAGAGGTGGTTCATCAGATTCCAGATGTTTGGCGTTTTCAGCATTCTGAGAGGCACTCTGTACAGGGACATGGGATCTCCCTGATTTTCTACTGCAAGTAGAGAACTGAATGTGAGCCTATGGGGGGAATTAAATGAGGCCAGGAAGCTTAAAGAATTTTGCAGGTCAATGTGAGAGTCATGGAGAGATCCTAGCTGACCCCAAGTAATGGCCAAACTTTCTTTTCTGCAACTATGTCAGTGTATCTCTTTGAGATGAAAACCATGGGGCAGATTTCTTACAGTACCTATTCACCCATGTTGTGGTTTGACCCAGCAGGCAGCTTGAGCACCACACAGCCGTTCGCTCACTCTCCCCCTCCCCCAGTGGGATGGGGGAGAGAATTGAAAAAAAAAACCTCGTGGGTCGAGATAAAGACAGTTTAATAGGAAAGAAAAAGAAGGGAGATAATAATAATAATGATAATAATAATAATATGTACAAAACAAGTGATGCACAATGCAATTGCTCACCACCCGCTGACCGATGCCCAGCCTGTCCCCAAGCAGCGGTANATGAGAAACTGAAAAGTCCTTGGCTCTGTGTAAGCACTGCTCTGCAACTACTAAAACATCGGTGTGTTATCGGCATTGTTCTCATCCTGAATTCAAAACACAGCACTGTACCAGCTACTAAGAAGAAAATTAACTCTATCCCAGCTGGAACCAGGACAACCCAGAACCACAAGTAGCCAAACTAAGCCCGTAAAACAAACAAACAAACAAACAAACTAGAGGAGATGTAAACAGAAGAAAACACAAATATCATTTTGCTGTTACAAAAGAATGAGAATTGCCAGAACAGTAGCAGCTTGGTTGAATCTCTTCCAGAGTTTTGAGCATGATTACTCTTCCAGCGTGCTTCTGTTAAACAAGCTTCAGTCCTGCAAGACTTCAAGATAGTTTTCAACAAATGACAATATGAAAAAATAAAAAATAAATGTACAGTGCTTGTACACAGTTTCAATTCAGAAAAAACTGCACATTTTTTTCCTTACAGGCAGAGTGAACTACTTCTCTCTGAGTGGCTGCAGCACTGCAACACAACAGTTCACATGTCCTCAGTTCTATTCTAAGGAGTTAGCCACTGTAACCAACTACATTTCACATTACCTGTCACAGAACACAACCACTGTTGTAGTCACACTGGCTTCAGGAAAATGAAGCCAGTCACAGTAGTCTGGGGTAGAATGGGGACAGAAGGCACTGTACACTACCTCTCATGTGAAATGACACAGATGGCTCAGGCAATCTCACTTTGTTAGCAAGTTTCGCCCAAGATAAACTTTCAAATTAATTCCAAGAACAAAAAAATCTACTTGATCAAAACAAAAATAAACATTTCATACCATTTATTCTCATCAGAAAGATGAATATATTTTGATATTTTTAGTTTTGTAATGGAGTTAGCACATTTTCTCATGATTTCATAGATCAATTCCTGTCTATACTGCATAAAGCTTACTGCAGTGCATCATTTGCAAATGCTGTCTCTGTACACCCTAAGAATATGTATCACTCAAGATGAAAACTAATTCACATAAATACCCAGGCACAACAAAGCAATGCTGATCTGTACTTTAGATAGCAGCTTCTTTGGAAAGAAGCCAACACAAAAACTTGCAACAAAACTCTCTGATTATAGCAACCTATAAAAACCAAGTCTTTGGATCTAGGTTGAATATTCCTAAAGCATGAAAACCCACAAATTCTCAGTCTCAGGGAAGAGATAAAAATCTTTATATGCTTGCATTCGTCACTAAACTCTTGGATAATCATCATAGCCATTTCAATTATTCATATGCAAATGTGCTAAAATATAATCAGTTACTTATAAACAGCATGATGGGGTATTGCATTGATATAATGACTGAAATGCCTCTTAAAACATGATTCATTGCATCATTAGGCCATAATCTGATCTTCTGATTTCTTTTATTAACTAATTCTCCAATGCAGGTCTCCATCTGTACGTTCCAAAACACACATATGCAAAAGGCAAATAATTTCAAATTACTATCCCCCTCCCTTTCTGTGAAGGGAATAATACCAAGACTAGCCTTTTAATTTGTTGTTTTCTGTTCCAGTGTCCAGGGCAATAGTTAGAACATAACCCCTCTAAAGAAGTTTTTGCAAATCTGTTTTACTCGATCTGAACCCAGCCATGAGAGAAACACTGGGAACTTCAGAACTCCAGAGGTCTGAACAGTTTCAGTTGCTTTCTGGTGAATCAGGGTTGGTTTCAGAGGATCTTTTTTCACTTTCTTTCTTTTCTGCAGTAAATGTTTTAGGCTGATCAACCCACTGGTGGATGGTAGAGGAACTGCAGAGCATCCTTTATCAGCTCCGGGATGCTTTTGACAAAGGTACATCATGGATTGTTCTATGCAATGCAACTGCTGAATCTCCATCACAATTAGAACTTCTATTTTTACTAACTTTCCCCAAATTAACATTCACAGGAATTAGTAATAGCATGTCAAGAAATGATAGCTCAATTGTTCTGATGGGTTTCAAGTGTAAACTGGAGGGGATTTTAATTGTCATCTTATATATAGTTAATGAAAAGACTTTCCATCCTCCCACACGTGTCAGTCAGACATGCATTTCTAATTCTTTTTAAAGGATACTTTTTCTCTTAAGGAAGATTTGCAGCACAACATAATAGGAATTAATCTTTGTAGAGTTGTAGCACTTTCTGCATGGAAAGAAAATATTTTGTTATTTAAGAAGTTTTGCTGCTTTTTTTTTTACAATATAGAAAGCATTGCTAACTGTTTGTGTTTTACAGGTTTTTCTTTTTGTTTTACAGGGTTTTCTTTTTTCTTTTTTTAAACATCTCTCTTTACGACCACCATTAAGCTTACACAGGTAATACAAAAGCCAGAGCACCAACGACATAATTGTCTTTTTTCCTCTCCTTGACAACGGGTGGATAACAGCTGAAATATATTGGATAGATTTAATGGCCAAACAGAGGGACAATCCTTTCCAAATGTGTTATGTGAACAATAATCAAACAAGAAATATGCCAGACTGAAGCTTCACATACATCTCATCTCAAGCTGCCCATTGTGTTAGACGTGCTAGACTGGCTCTTATTAATTTGAAAAGCAGTGGGTGTGTTAAAAATAGGTTTCTGGAGAAAGGTTTCTTCTGCAGACTTTAGAGGAGAAATCAGCACTCTGAAGTCAAGGGCTCTGAACCAAATGTCCACAGAGCTGATCAAAGGCCTCATGGCACCTTCACCACCCCTTGACCCCTTGTGTGAACAGAATGGGCAAATCACTAAAAGGTCCTTCTCATTATTTTCCAGGAAAAGGCAGCCAAGATGCAGATGCTTCTTTGTTGAAAGTATTCCAAAGGGGTCTGCTTATTTTTTGGACGATTCTGGTCTTATCAAAGTGTAGTTTTTCCTGCTGCTGTTGAACTCAAGGAAAAATAAATAAATAAATAAATAAATAAATAAATAAATAAATAAAAAACTTGAGAACAGCCTTCCTGTGTCTAACCAAATGCCATCTGCCACGGGAGCTGTCCTGTATAATGACCACATCAGGGAGTTCACAAAAACAAGGTACATCATCCATCCCTCTCAGATACACAGTTTCCATCTTAAGAAGTCCCAAACCTTTGGTTCCTAGGAAGACCTCCAGTCTGACACAGGCTGCTGCAGATGTGGGTGTGCCAGGCAGCAGCGGTCAGAGAAGAAGATGTGATCTTTTTTTTAGGAGAGACTTGTCTGTGCCAAGAAACACAGGCAGCCTCCATTTGCTATTCCTTTCATTTACAGGGCAGTGCTCTTTGTATGAGCATTTGAGGAGGAGCTCTGTTTTGCATAACTATCCATACTCATGTATAAATGGGACATATTTGCATCTGATCAGGCTTATTTGCATCTGAATACACATCTGTGAGAGAATCCCTTGTCTGGCCACACCACATCACTTGTGGGGACTGCAACAGGAGAAGGCTGAATGTTAAATTTGCTTGATAGATCTCAAGAAGGTACTATCTCAGCTGCTCTAAGAGAGGCAAAAACCCTGCTGTTTTTAAATGTAGGTGTCCAAACATATCAAAAAGTTTTGTGCTGTCTTCTAGTAGCAGCACACTAACAGATTTTAAATATCTGAGGCCAATCTTAGGTCAGGTTATCTCATCTCCTCTTAAAACACTATCTCCCAATGTTTTCTTCTTGGACACAGAACCAGGTTATAGAGAACAGGACCACACAAAGAGGCTACCAGAGCACTATCCTGTGACCTTGCTGACCAGAGCAAGTGGCAGGTATTCAAACAATTTCTTGCACCAGCAGACTTCCCTGCAGTGCCCTTCTCACATGTCTGCAGTCCAAACACTGCCACAAAGCCTTACTGCTATCAAATACCAACAACTAGTTTGGAGGTGCAAGTTTTCAGCCTCCAGAACCACGTCTCAGTGGTGGTCCAGAGGGTGTAGAAGAAAAGGCCAGAGTTGGGTCACCTCAGAAAGGCAGCTCTGCTGCTCTTCCTCCCACAAAGCCAGCTATTCATCATCACAGTACCATAGCACAAGCTTTACACAGCTTTGCAAAAGACAGAGAGAAAACTTGCAGATTCCTCCTGTTTTTTCCTGATGAAAGCCAGGTCATACAAATAAAAATATCCATTCCTATTGAGCAGGACTTTCTTACTTTGCATCAGCTCCCCAGTCTGTGCCACTGCTGTTCTCCCTTCCGTTTCACCAATATATTTTGATGAACAATATAATGTAAAAGTCAGGGTTTTTTTTGCATTTTTCTGGCAAACAGCGCAACATGCAGACCTCTCTGGTGCAGACTCAGGTGTACATAAGAAGGGTGCCAGGTCCCCTTTTCTCCCACCTGACAAGGAGACAGAGGATTCATTTTCTCTCAAGTTCTCTGGCTCTTACAGAAACATTTGCAAAAAACACAATCTGCTCACAGATGCCATACGAACAGCAAAGCAGGTTTAATCCCACAAGTGAACACTTTGCTTGTTCAACCAGATCTAACTGCGGCTTTTCAAAAGCTCAGCAGCTCTGCAGTGTAGCATTGCAGTCTCACACTGCAGCCTCCAACGCCTGCATTAAGAACTGATGACCGTGCACTGCAGTGCGACGCTCTCCTACCACTGTACTGCAGTCTGTGCAGACTGAGTAAAGGACAGCAACAAAACAAGAGCTTCTGGCAGAGCTCAGTATCCTGTTTATCTTCAAGGACATTGCTTTGATGAAGCAGATCTTCGTTGTTTTAATGCAAAACTCAAAAAGCAGAGTGCTGATTCTTTGAATTCAGTTTCGACAAACAGGCTGTGGTTAAGGATTAACTCTGAGATGACAGAGGGACCATGGGGTGTTCTGTACTGTATCAAGCCCCACATTTTCCTTTTACTCTGATGGAGAGAAGTTCCTGGCAGATCTTTTCAGCACTGCATAGCTTTTCAAGTGGTACTGGAGACACAGCAAATAGCAGGTAACGTTGCATGGCCCATGTCATACAGCCAGCTGGGCTGGGGTATCAGAATGATTTTAAACTGTTAACACCTGGCCAGGCACACACTGTCTCACTTGGAAATTTTTCTGCCTCACTTTGAGTTTTCTCCTTGTTTGCTTCCCATTCACCTTTACATTGCAGCATTTCTATGTCAACTGGCAGAGCCGTGCTCTGGGAGGCTGGTCTGATGGCATATAGCTCGGACTGCAGAGAGCAGCCCCAGGACTGAAGCCTGAAGACTGTGGTTGTTCCTCGCCCAGCCCTCTGCCAAGAGGGGTTTCATTAACAGGGCGGAAAAGTTCCACATAGAGCAGGTAATGGACAGTATAGGAAGAAAAATAAATAAATATCCCAAGACATAAGAGACTCTGCAAGAAATGCAAATAGTGTTGAAAGAATTTCTGTTCTTGAATGGAAAAACTGAATATACAGACACTAGCATGGAGAAGAGACCTGAAAGAAATACCGGCAAATACAGTCAAACCCTCTTTCCTGCATTACAGGAAAAATGGACTCTCTAACTCCAAACTGCTGAGCTCCTTCACCCTCCATTAAAGTCCATGGGAGTGCCAGATTTGTTAACTCATGGAGTTTGGCTTTAATGGTATTACAAAAAGAATGAAAAACTGCAAAATAAAAGGAAACTAAAAGCACAACCTAAACCTGATCTTACTTGTCATGGTAACCATTTGCAGTCAAAGAGAAAGTACTTTTCCCTCTAACACAGAGCAGAGATGTATCCTTTGCAGGAAGCTGAGGTCCAAGCACTGCTACAGTGAAAGGATTTGCATCCTTGAATAAATATGCTCATGCCTGGCATTCATTCTTGCTTGTTAATGCTGGCATGGGTCAGGTGAAGAGATGCAAGAGAAGAGTCAGGCGTTTTCAGGAAATACTGCATAACAGATTGATTTCTCTAATAACTGCTGGCATTTTAATACCTCAAACTAGCACTATTTCAGGAGCCATTCAATAATACTACTTCAGTATTCTCAGAATAGAAGAATCTGGCAAGCTGAACACTTGCAAATTAGGGAAAACAGGAATGATTCTCTCTAAGTCACAAGCAGAGATCTGGATATCTTGAAACCACAGGACAGACTTCTGTGAGCTTGGCCCCACCTGTTAACAACAACAACAACAACAACAACAACAACAAATATATATATATATACATATATGTTCTTTGTATTTGCCTTTAGAAATTTTATTTTATTCAAGGCTATCTATCTCTCTTTCAATTTCACAGTGCAAGAAATCCAGACACATTTTTGTTTCCTTTCTAATTTTCTAGAATGGCTATTTTACTCCACTGGCTTTATCATGCTTATTTTTGACTTCAGAAATGTAGCACAGATTATTGTGAGCCTTTTCTTTTGGAGTCTGTTCTGTCTTTCAAAGCTCAGGCTTTGCTGCTCTGACCTGACCTGACAACCTGTTAGATCAGAATTTAACCATTCTACTGGAAGGTCTGCCAAGATACCAGGTAAAGCACAGACAGGGGATCCCCATCTGAAAAAGAACCCAAACTCTCTGTTCTGAAGTTATGCAACTTGTTGTGACAGCTCTCCTCTACCCACACCCACCAGTGCAAACAATTACAAATTTGTATCGTTTCTGTGCACACAAATTCTAAATGCAATACTGGGGCAAAAGGGAAGTCTCCAAATGGATAGGTTGCAGTGTCATCCACAGACCCAGATCATGAGCTGCCACAGACCATTATAATTATATGTCTGTGACAGCAGCAGTCACCAGCTGACTTCATTGCTTTCCATCATGCTCGGATGATTGTCTCTATTTTAAAGTGTCTTCCATGCCTTTGCAGGAATCCCGCCTGAGGTAACAGACCCCATTCCCCGCCAGACCAATTTTCCATAAGGGACCCCAGCCCCTCACACTCAGAAGAGTTCCTTACACACATCCTAATGTCCCATCATTCTCCAGCAAATCTCTCCTTTAAAACTTGCAACAGCCTACAGAGAACCATGAGGTGTAATAACTCCCTACTACACTAATCAAAATTACCCAGTGCTTCCTGTGATGCCATGCCCATCTGCACCTACCAGTCCTGTCTTGTCCTCAAGTACAATGATCTCTCTCTGCTTAACACAATGTCTGTGGCAATGGGATGAGAGTACGTGTCTGGTAGTTCTAGATGTTACAAGAATACACATAACAAACCAGTTGTGAGAATCCACTCTTGATCTCGTGGACAAAATTCACCCCAGAGTGACGTCAGCAAGACACAGGTATAAACAAAGTGCTGATGCACTGAAGAAAGCAGTACTGATGCCCCTTGAAGTTTAGCAAAGACAACAGTCATGCTACAAGAGTGGCTCCTAGAGATGCAGGCAATTTCAACAAAAGGAAATTGAAAAGACTATTTAGAGCCTAGAAATACATTTTTCAGATGGAGAATGCAGAGTGAGATTCTGCAGACATGTTCCTTATTAAAAAGATCCATGGCAATGTCATGTAAAAAAAAAATCATATAGAGATATTTGTAAGACACAAACACTAGTTAGAATGTACGTATCTTGTGCTCTTGCCACATTGAGAAACACCCTTCTGCCACAGAGAAAAGTAACCACGTGGTGACAAGAGCACAAGGCAGTGGTTAATAATGCATGTGGGTAGCACCGCAAGGTCTGAATTGCAGCCCAGGTAGGTTGAAGTGTCAGGAGCAATATACACATTATTAGAGAAGGGATCAGAAACACATCCCTGAAGTACAGCCTGACAGTAAAGGGGGAGAATCAGTGTCATTCTTATGGCAGAAAGGGTACCATATGTCATGTTGTCCCCAGTAGCAGCTCCAGTGTTGGCCTATGTCTTTCTCTGAGGATGCCATCCCTTTCTTGCAGTAGTACTCACATTGCACATAGGCACTTTTCACAGGCACTAGCCCTGATAAAGAGTGCAGGCTGACTCAGGAACTTCTCAACATGCTGTTTCCTGCTGTTGGCACTTACCATGGTGCAAACCAAACAGCAAGAGGCACATCAGCGCTACCTCCTCTGTATACGCCCAAGGGTATGTGGAAAGGCTCTCATCCAAGGCTAACATCATGCATAGCCCACTGACTGCTGAAGCTGGACCTTTAGAGCAGGGGGATAACTTTGGGAGGAAAGCTGTCATTCATGTAAGGATTCCAGAAGCTAGCTGCCACCCTGTGAAACACTGGCTGTTCCATACCACCCATGAAGACTGACTCATCAATCCATCATATTCTGCACTCAGAACTATATCTGACATAGATGGGGACTTTTCTCTCTGCTCCCACCAATAAACAGAGGCAGATGCATTCAGCGCATGACTACTCTGACCTACTTTGGTCATCTGTGTGAATACAAAATGAATCACAGCACCTGATTCTTCCTGCAGATTATGATGGGAGGATAGAGAGGTGCAGGTGTAGGTGTAGACCTGGCCAGAACAGATAGCCCCTTTCCAGGTTTCCCCTCTGAAGCAGAGGTCCCAGAAAGCTGACTCTTAACTAGTTCCAGCTTCATGCAGAACCAGCCAGGTTGTTCTTCTGCTGCACAGCCCTTATTTCAAGCCTGCAATGTGTTAGGAGAAAGATTTCCTAGTAATGCTTATGCTCTCGTACTCTCTGGCAGAACAGGCCCAGATATTCCCTGCTTTCTCTTTCATTTGCTGCTCAGCTCCAAGACACGATGCTGTTCCATTCTAGCCCAGGGGCAAGAGTCCTTAAGCACTTGATTCACATGCTATCTCAGGACTGTGAATAGCCTGTGCATACTTGCTGGGAATATCTACCTGGACCTGAGGAGTGCAGTGATAACTAAGACAAAATAGGCAGCATGGACAAAGGTATGCAGCCTCCACAGTCTAGACAGGTCTGGGCTGCTGCATGACAGGAACTCTGAAGACATTTCCTTGCAACAGAAGAACTGTTTACAGAAAACACACCAAGGCTAATAGGCCTGTGTGTATGGCATTTATCACTCAGCGCCTTCAGTAAGGCACCAGAAATGGCTCTGTTGCCAAACATCTTCTTGCAGATATGAGAACAGACTGCCTGAGCTGAAGATCCTGATGTCAGTTTCCAATAAGCATGGGCAGGGCAAGAGATGGGATTGTTCTAACAACAGAATCACATGGATGTGAGGAAATGGAAGAGGGAGGGGTTGTGTAGTGGCAGATCTGCAAAATGGGCTATTACATTTCCTGAATTTTGGAAAGTCATGTAGCTACAACAAAACATTAGAAGAAGCTGATGACAGAAACACAGAAAGATTCATTTGATCTCCCTGGCAGACTTTGCGGTGTTCCTAGCCTTTGACTTGTGCTGGGAGGTGTGTCCAGTTCGATAATCACTTGGACCCTGTGAAAAAAAGAATATATCTACTTTCCTCTGGAGCTGAGTAACACTGGGCTCTTAAGAACATGGGAGATGAGATGCTCCATACCACCAGGCTGAGAAATGCATGAGGAGATCAATCTCCCTTCACAGACCAGAGGGAAAATGACTCCAGTTTCTGCCTTAATTCCCTGTCTCTGCAATGGACAAGCAGAGGAAGAAACAATAAGGAAGCTCTAAAAAAAAAAACAACTTTGTGCAGATTTTTTTATTATCTTGTACTCATTTGTGTATACCCATAACATTACTAATTCACATCTCACACAGGATACATCCTGGACCAGCTTTCAGTGGCCTAGCTGGCACCCTGCAGTAAAACAAGTGTGCCCCATTCTCAGTTTTCTGCATGCACACCCATCGGATGTGTGTGGGTGTAAAGTGAGAGCAGCACACACAGATCAAGCACATACAAAACCCTCAGGAGCCATGTGGTAAATCTGCCTGTGCCTTACCATGTCTAGAAATGCAAGCTGGATGTTGGTAATATTTAATTTTCTTGCCCCAACAAATCTCTGTCAAATTAAGCTATGCACTACAAAGAGTGGATCAAAAGATACTAAAAGGTAAATGAAGACGATTCTCAGTGTTCCTAAACAGGGAATAAAAAAATGGAAGCAGTCTCCTGAAAGAGGAGTTTAAAACAAAGAACAATGTGTAACTGCTCATTGTTTCAGGAAGCTTATTAAGCAGACAAATATCTGTTCAAAGAAAAGAGAGAGAAACTTTTGCTCTGTTTTCTCTATTCAGTGTTCAAATTCTGCACACTGGGATTGGCTTTTACTGTGTGAAAGGATGCTTTCAGATGGAAGGCTCTGCTCTCATCCAGAGCCCCTACATCTACTGTGGTAAACTAAGTGCCAGCAATGACGTTTCAGATGGCTGTGATTCACTATGCTGGTACATACCTCTTCTGGTTTTCCAAACTAGGTACAACTTTAAAAAATCAGGAAATCAACCTCTTGCTTCCAAAATAAATAAATAAATAAATAAATAAATAAAAATAATGGAAGTAACTACTAATACCTATACCACCACAGGATTGTTTGAGACAGAAAATAATTTTTCCAATCCTGTGGCAACTGAAATGCAGTCTGGCAAGGGGTTGAGTAGCTAGCACACTGGATAGAGGTGTAAGAGGTCTGGGCTGTAGTCCAAATTCTGCTGCTGATCTGCTGCATGGCCTTATGCAAGGCTTTCAGTCTTCATTTCTCCTCATGCTTGTTTCCAGCCCTTCCAAATTTACATGTGAAGCTTTCCAGGATCAGGGAAAGGGTCTGAGTATGTGCATGCATCTGGCAGAAGAGGGGTCCAATTCCGAGTCAGTGACTGCAAATGCTGATGTAGCATAGTGTGGAAAATACACGTGTGGATATGGACCTGGACCTGGACATGGACATGGACATAGACATGGATACAGATATGGACATGGATATATTTACAAACAGGAAATGCCCAGGGAGAGAAATTGTACTTCAGAGTTTAATATCAAGGGTAGTTGTTTCAGTAACGCTTTTGTGACCTTCTGTTTTTAATCCTTATGCTTCAAAATCTCAGCTAGCCAAAACAGCAGATTGCTTTTAAAATGTCACCCAATAGTTATTTTAAATAAAAGAATCTGCCAAACACTGAAAATTGTATTACTAGGAAATCAAAATCATTAATCTGACATTAAAGTAACCTTTAAAAATCATTACTTAGAGACCAAGCTAACCTTTTTACCTAAGCAGTAAAGAACATACTTTGTACGAGTCCATATTAGAGCTGATACTTCTCACCAGCTACAAACAGTGCACTATGAATGGGCCTCGACTGCCTTTTACCTCCAAAGGCAGCTGGCTCAGACACATCTGGTACAACTGGGCCTTTCAAAGCTGCATGAATTTCTTCTGGAATTTTTGTTAAATAAATAATCCAAGATGACAGGTAGGGGCAGGTGTGGGGATCCATTGATTCATCTCCAGCTGGACTTCCCAAGGGATAGAGGCAGAACAAAGAGACTGTCACCTCCCTGTTCCCAACAAAGTACAGATCTGAAGTGCTTAGTCCATACACACTGGGAAAATCCTCACCCAGGGTCAGAATCCATGTTGCCCTCGTCATGAACCCAATTTATGGCCCATCCTGATTCTCTTGTGGATCAAGGTTAGTCCTGAACAAGGCAGAGGATGAGGATGAACCTGTGTCCTGGGTGTCTCCCCAACAGAGAATAATGAAGACAATGGTCTGAACTGTTTCACTTGTTATGCCTGGGTGGCAACTCAATGAAACAGACTCTACAAAGCACAAATGAAAAACACTTGCATTAATTAATACAGTTTAGGAGTGTACAATTAAGCAGGAAACATGTAACAAATGGCATTTTGCAGTGTGTGATGTCACTTTTTACAGTTAATTCATGAATTAACATGAAGAAAAATTGTTGCAGCTGACATTTAATTGGGAAATAAATGGGTAGAGTGCTAGCCAGTAAGAGAACTGTATTTACATTGCATGAGCTAACCAAAATGCATGCTATCATCTAGCTGAGTTCTCTCCAAAACATTTTGTTATTTACCCAGGAAATTTGGCAAGGGTGGAAAGGCGTTCAGCAATACACTTCACACCATGGCTTAAAGTGTTTCTAACTAGCTCTCTAGTCTTCCTTACTTAGAAATTTCCTTTTACCAGTGACAATGGTATGAGGCAACAGACTGCTGAGCGGCACCATATTCTCACAATTCCCCTTCAAATCTGGATAAAGTGTAGGTCCCCACATCCACACATTTCATGAGTTCTGATTGATGTTCAAGGGGCACTTTGGGTTAGAAATATTTCTTTGTCTTATGTTTTCTGAACCTGCAAGATTTGCAAACACATTTGGCAGAACTGGCTCCCCAGCATATGTGATCCCTTCTTGCAGACACTGGCTGCTGTGGCTCAGAGCTCTTCCTGAAGTGGTAGCGTGTGCTGTAGCTGACCCAGAGCTGCTGGAGCGCTGGCTGGTGCTACTCCGTGCAAACAGGATTACTGGCTAGCTGGCTGCTGCCTCCAAGGAGAACTGAGCTCTTCATGCCTTTCTCTGAGTCAGGGATGTTGTATTTGGATTTCTTCCCTCACAGATACCTCCACACCTCAATCAATTTCAACTCACTTTGGCAAGCAGATTTAAAATTAGGTATGAGAAGGAACAGAAGAAGAGATGTTGAAAAATAGCTGGGTAGAAATAGCAGCTCTATTAGGCTTTTTTTTTTTTTTTNTTTGAGAAAGAGCATGTCTGTTTAAAATAGAATAGTATAGTAGCATAAGGAAAGCCAGACATATGTACATATTTCTTTTGGTTTCTGATCCAGAAAGAGTGGGAAAATGCATCTCTAAAGGGCTCTCCCAGAAATGGCACAGAACCAGCAGCTGTGTTTGGAGAGGCTGTGGACACTGGGGGATGACAAGGGAGACATGGAAGATCCCAAATTAACATCTGATAAAACAACGATAATCTTCTGTTCTGAGGAAGTCTTGCATATCAGCAATAGGTTTCTGGTGACGAGCAAAAGGCTTTGCCACTTTGAACATGAAAGCCAAAATACTACAGACATTTTGAGACAAAAGGTATCCAGAGGTCATAAGACAGGGAATAGTGTGTGGGTTGTGTTTGCTGCAACAAGCACTGCAGACTGAGGCTATGCTGGCACAAGATGCAGGAACTGGCAGAGCCCCATCTCCCTACAGGTGTCTTTGGGTACTCACAAATAGAATAGCACAAAGAGCCTGAAAACAACAGCAGAGAGATTGTTTGCAGGAGCAATAGACAGTGCTGTATTAGAAGATGAATGGGTGATCATGCTGGAGGCAAATGGGATATTTATTCATTTTAAGTTGAAAATAAACACACCAGCCAACACGCAGAAGTCTGCGAAAAATAATGATGAAAGCACTTGGGGGAAAAGGAGAATCTAATAACAGGCAAGAAGGTAAGACCCTAGGGGTCAGAATAATGGTTTTGTTCCAACTAAGTACATGAATTAACTGGATGAATAATTTGGAAAAGAGAGTTGGAAAAGTACCACTGGTAGACTAAAGTGTCCTTTACCTCATCAACTTGGTACTTGTTTTGGAGGGATAGATGAGCAAGGGTTTTCCAGAGAAAGAGTAATCCCCAGCAGAACAGAGCTGTTGAACACAAGGTAGTGTCTCAGAAACAGGAGTTAATTAAAGATGTCAGAGGTCTGAGGCACGAAGAGTCAGGTGCTACTGATAACCATATGCCAATGACCTTAAGCAGTGTGGTTAGAGCTGGAGACCAGCAGTGTGATACTAATATGGCCCTGTGATCCAGCATGGCCATTCTCAGATCATAAGCTTTGCACAGAATTTCCAAGACCCCTGGACTGAGTGAGGCTTCTCAGGTTTGCCCTCTCTGAACCTTCCTTGGCCTGTCTGTAGCTTTGATTTGCTGCCCTTAGCTGTGACAGCAACGTCTCCAACTAATCAGGTGTCTATGGCTACATTTTTTTTCATTTCTGTTTCTCTCTGTGTAGTACAATTATAGGTGTATATAAACACATGTACTGGGTCTGGCTGGGATAGAGTTAACCTTCCCTGCAGCAGCCCATATAGCATTGTACTCTGCACTTGTAGCTAGAACAGCGCTGGTATCACACCAGTGTTTTGGCTACTGCCGAGCAGTGCTGGCACAGCACCAGGACTCTCTCCAGACCCCCCCAAAGCCAGTAGGTGGGGGTGGGCAAGAAGTGGGGAGGGGACATGGCCAGGGCAGCTGGCCTAAACCGACCAAAGGGATATTCCATACCATGTGATGTCACACTCAGCAATAAAAGCTGGGAAAGGGAAGGAGAAGGGGGGG
>VXAA01003217.1:116033-156038 GCA_013399115.1 Anseranas semipalmata
AGCGCAGACCTGGGGCTGAACAAAACTGTGTTTAGAGATAACAAAGAGAACAAAGAAGTAACATATGGACGGGGCACCATGTGTAGCACATTTAGATGTAACATGGAGCTCTATGGAGCAGTGAAGAAAGAGAAGAGCATCTCAGCAAAGATACAAAAATGATCCCAAGTGGATCCTAGAGGAAAGAAGAAGAAATCATCAACGTGAATTTCATATTCTTCCTGGCGAAGGACTCCAGATGCTAACATCTCCCGGTCACATCCCCGTGCTACCACCACCAGCGTGCAACCACTGACCCTAGCATACAGAGGAGCAATGGAAGGGTGAGCAGGAGTACTTCTGTAGAAGTACTCTAACTGCATTGCTATTCCTTCATTTTTGTAACAATTACATCTGGATTAGTACTGAATAGACTGTTAATATTTCAGTTACACTAACAATACATTCCTGGCTTTACTAATAAATAAGGTGTCCAGCAGGATCCCCAGTTGGTAATGAAGATGTTGAACAATGTTGGTACTGGTAATGAGCCCTGGGGTACATCACTAGTTACTTGCCCCCAGCAGGATCTTGTGCCACTGATCACAACGCTCTCATCCCAGTAACGCAGCCAGGTACTAATACACTCACTGTCCATTTATCTAATCCGTACTCTGTCAACTTCCTATCATGATTGTATGGGAGACAATGTCAAAGGCTTTATTAAAGTAAAGGTAAACATCAACTCTTTAGTCATCCATCAAGCAGGTGATGTCACTGAAGAGTGTTATCAGGCTGGTCAAGCTTGATTTCCTCTTCATATATCCATGCTGAATAAAAGTCTGTTTCAGTGACAAATGTACAGAATCACAAGCCATAAGCCAGCCTGAGAGTGCTCTGGTGGCTGCAGGTACAATCCTTGCAGCACTTGGCAATGGTGCATCAGAGATAAGGCTAGATACAAACTATGTATAACATAAACCCAACTGAAAAATCTGTCCAGACTCAGAAGGTTTACAGACTGCAACTGCCACAGCATGAGGACCAGCAAGGGTATTCTTTTCCTTTAATGTAAGGAATCCAGATTAAAGACATTGAGATACTGGCAGGGAAGATACTGCAAGTACACATTCAAAATTAATACCTGAAAGTCATTAAGAATCTTCAGAAATTGTGGAAAGGACGAGACAAATCACTCTGTATCGGCTGTACTGAAGAAGCTGGGGAGCTGATGCATATAGCCAAATATACAGATTGGATTAGCAGAAAAGGGATTAGAAGCAAGGAAAAAAAAGGGAGACCAAAACATAGAGAGGACATGTTCAAGCATGCCTCTATTGTTACAGAGGCCTAAGCCTGGATCTTCAATGTATATAGACCCCAAGAAGAGCTCTCTTTTTCTATTGCTGTTATAGCTGAAAGTTTTGGAGCAAAAAATCTTCCTGTACCTCCTGCTTCACCTTTCCTCCATTTGTTGGGCATATGTAAGGAATAAGTAGAGGTTTGAAGGATAACTGCTGAGATGCTATATAGACCCAAACAACAACAATTGGTTGTGGTGGATATTTTCCTTTCTGAAACTGTTACAATTCCATAAACTTTTGTGCTTGTGTTCCATAAACTTTTCAAGTAAAGCTTGCCTCAACAAATTATCTCCTATCTATCTCAATTATTACACTGGCTGTAGGCTGTGCCTCACAAAAAAAGATAACAAGTTCTAGACAGGCATTAGAAATAACCTTTTGTCCTGGGAAGTGGGTGGGAGTACTCCAATGGGATTTTTCTCATGTGTTAAGTAGTGAGTAACATTATCACAACTTTCGAGTTTACTGGTTGTTCATCTCCGTTAAAAAAAAAAAAAAAGCACCAATTTACAGGTGCTCAGTGTTTTACCATTGTGTCAGTGATAATGTCCAAATTGCTGTTTGACTCCACATCATGATGAATGGCTCATTTCATCCATAGATCTAACACAGACTGAAGGTTAAACACAAAAGAGCAAAAGATTTTGTGAGATGCATGGATGGAAGGGGTGGTATGCAAGATACATGACATGGTCTCCATTACAGTCTCAGCTGAGGTACTATGTCCAGCTTGGGGATCTGACCTTTAAGAAATACATGTGACAGTTCAGGCAAGTGGAAAGAATGAGCAAAGGTTTATGTAACTAGACTTACCAAGAAAGGCACTTGAAGGGAGGTATAATAACAGTTTCAGACATACAGAAGACTGTAAAGAGGAAGAGAATAACCTTTCTTGTTGGCCAAGAAGGCCAACAGCATCCTGGCTTGTAGCAGGAACAGTGTGGTCAGCAGGACTAGGGAAGTGATTGTCCCCCCGTACTCGGCTCTGGTGAGGCCGCACCTGGAGTCCTGTGTTCAGTTTTGGGCCCCTCACTCCAGGAAGGACATGGAGGTGCTGGAGCGGGTCCAGAGAAGAGCAACGAAACTGCTGAGAGGTCTGGAGAACAAGTCCTACGAGGAGCGGCTGAGGGAGCTGGGGTTGTTTAGCCTGGAGAAGAGGAGGCTCAGGGGCGACCTGATTGCTCTCTACAGGTACCTTAAAGGAGGCTGTAGCGAGGTGGGGATTGCTCTCTTCTCCTATGTGTCAAGTGATAGGACAAGGGGGAATGGGCTGAAGTTGCGACAGGGGAGGTTTAGGTTAGATATTAGGAAAAATTTCTTTACTGAAAGGGTTGTGAGGCATTGGAACAGGCTGCCCAGGGAAGTGGTCGAGTCACCATCCCTGGAGGTATTTAAAAGACATTTGGATGGAGAGCTTAGCGACATGGTCTAGTGGAGGGATTGTTAGTGTTAGGTCTTAGGTTGGACTAGGTGATCTTGAAGGTCTCTTCCAACCAAAAGATTCTGTGATTCTGTGATTCTGTGATTCTTACATTCAAAGTGGATTGGACAGGAAGCAGTGCAATTAAATAAATAGGAGAAATCTGTGTGTTAGACACCAAGGAAGGACTAGCAAAGTGTGCTGCACAGAGTATGTGATCTTCATCCCTGGAAGCTTTTAAAGACAGATTGGAAGATGATGTGTCAGGCATGGTTAATGTAGAGTAAGTCCTGCACTGAGACATGTATGTAGACTATATGTCTCATTGGCAGTCCTAGTCTGTCTGATTCTTCACTTTCTGTCCCAACTTAGCAAAGCATTAAACAGAGTTTATCTTTAATGAAAGAATTAAATCCAGTTGACTTCAGCAAGACTATTTAAGCATTTAGAATTAAGAAAATTTAACTTGGCTGAACCAGGCCCTAGGAAGAATTTAATCAAGCCATGAATTAACACATAAAATCCCTATAAAAGAAGATAAAGCTTGTACTTCATACGGAAACAGATTATTTTCAAAATCTAATTTGTTTTTCTTTCTCTTCCTCTTTGTTTTTTTTTTTTTTTTCCAGAATCAATGTTCCCAGAAGTAACACAGGCTTTATAGACAAACACGACATCTCTACAGCCCATTTTATGTCTATTATAACTCTGTGCAAGTACACAGCATTTTTTTCCATTTTTTTTAAAAAGAAGATAAATGGAAAGACTCTCAGTGACCGTGGAAGGATGAGGACAGATAAGAGTGAGGGAGTGGGGTTGGTGTGTGTGTGTGTGGGGGGGGATTGTAAATACTCTCTCATCATTCCTTTGGGGTAACACAGCTTTTTGATCTCTATGAATGTCTCACCCTGGACTGCACTCTCAAGTGCAGTCAGACTTCTGATATCAATATTCACCGTATCCATGATCTGATTCCCTCAACGACAAGGTAATATGGAAAGATGCTGAGTTTTCTGTCTGACATCAGCAAAAGATGTACCCCAAGACACTAAGAAACTCAGTGAGGGGAGGAAGGATAACCAGAACATTTCCTTGCAGTCTGATAGGTAACTTGGGTGAAAGTCTTTTCTCTCCTCTCCCCACTGACACACATTTACGGTATCTGTATCATACCCACCAGAGCTGACACCACAAATATTGTGGCCCCATGGGGCAGTCTAGTAAGCAAGAAGGAGAAACCGATGCCATGGCAAAGAAGACTGGAAACAGTGTGAAAATGAGAGAAAATGACACTAGTTTTCATAGGTTCCCTGGCGAATCACCAAAAATTCCTATTGCCCTCAAAGTCTGACAGGTTCTTATCCACTCTCCCAGGAGCAGTTGTGATGACAGGATCAACATCTTGACCTTTTGAGAGCTGCCTGAGCTCAAGCACAAGATGAAGATTGTCAATCAACACACTAATATCAACCGACAATATTATAACATGCAGAATAATAGTGATAATTTCAAAATTTCAAGCTTGAATAAACCATATAAAGATACAAAATTAACTTGGCATTTTACTTAGTCAAAATGTTCTCTTTAAGTATTTGGGGGAAAAAAAAAAAAAAACAACCAAGATTTATGTAGGCGATGAAGGAACACTGGACAATATTATTAGAAAGAGCCCTTTTTATTTACAACATTATCACAGCAACTCTACAGGGAATCTATATTTAAATACCCCCCTGAGAATGTATTACAACTGTAAAAGATTATTTGATCTGATTATAAATGTCATTACTATAGGCAAACACACTGCATATTAACAAAATACTTACTGAATTGAGCTGAGACCATAAAACAGGGCATTCAGTTATCCCTATGGCTATGCTCTACATGGCCCTGTTAAAATGAAACCAATCAAAAATAGGTCTCATGAAAAAGCTGCAATACAATCTCAGAAAATTATAACCAGGGGAGAGAGGGAGGGAGAGGAGCCAGTGTTCAAATACAGTGGCAGTACTTCAGATAATAAAATATACTTGCTTATGTTTCTTCAGACAGAAAAATTCTCCACTTCCATGGGAAAATTTCCAAAGAGAAGGAAACTACATAGAACTACATTGTATGCAGCTGGATTTCTTCCCCGGGACCTCACTTGTTCATAATCTGCCAAGATTTGCCTGGCTTTCTTCCTCCCTGCAGCTTCTCTGTTTCTGTGAGGAGTACTTGTGAGTATGACACTCCCTACCAAAGATGGCTTGGTCATCAGAAGTAAAGGGGGAAAGGCAGTCTGCTTTCTGCTGTTGGAGCCTTCCCTAGTAAAAGCTTCCAGTCACTAGCAGGGAAAGCAAGCCTGGGGAAGAAAGGCTTTAAGAAATGAATATGGCATTTCAAGTTCTTGTGATGTTTTCTGAGTAGCTTGACTGCAATATGCTGAGGTCTGCTTCCACTCCATCAATCCAGACTTCATGGAAGAGTGTGCAGGTCTATGTCAAGGTCCTCCTAAGAGTTTCAGCAGCTCTCAGCCTACACCATCCTACCCCTGCTCCATCAATCACAGCGTGACACCATCACTTGGGGTCAGCAGCACATTCCTAGCAGTTGACTAATGCTCAAGGATTGATGGAAGAGGGCATCCCCAGAGGCTCATGGTGTCTGGCAGGAATTGCTTCCCCGAATCCTTGCCTTCTGGGAGCTCTGGCCTCACTGATCTGAGGAGGAGTCTGGAACTGTTATTAACAGAGAGGGAGGTTACATGCATGGTCTGTCGGGGCTGAGTATGCAGTGTCCCTCCAGGACATGACAGTGGAAAAAGCTCATGAGATGGTACATCCATTCCAAGAACCTGCCCACTGTTTCAGACAACTACCCTGTACTTCATAGGTTGTCCAGCAAAACAGAAGTTTCCATTATTCTGGTGAATTGAAGGCAGGCTGTGTGATCTGTAGCCACAACAGGTTAAGCGCTAGCCTGTTATTCAGTATCTGTCCAAACAGCTTCACTTAGAAACTCATTACCTTGTAACCAGAGCTGCCCTGCAGTCTCAGTGATGAAACACCAGTCTAGACTCATCTGCTATGAGAAAGGTATCGCCTTTCCTGTGAAACACTTCCTTACAAAGCTAACCCTTGGCATGTGGGGTTTGAGTGAAGAGTAGTGCCATTCCCTCTTGCCCCACACCAACTTGCATTTAATGTTTGCTCTATCTTTCTTTTGATGACAGGATGTTGCATGCGAGCAGTATGAAGGGAGAAATAGAAGGGAAGTGGAGGAGACTCCAAAAGTACAGGGTCACTGAACCTGACAGCAACACTGCTGCAAATGGCTTCTTTCTCAACTGGCAAACCAACAGCAAGGCTCAGAAGCTGGAGCTGGACACAACAAAACGAGAAGCAAGGTGCTTGCTAGCTGCTTTGCTGGGAACTAATCCCTTAGGAGGTTTACATCAGTAGTGCAGTGTCCTCACCAACATGTAAAGCCTTCAGGTCTTGATGGACTGGCCAACAAAACTAAACAGCAGTATTTGGTCCCGCACACAGGGAAGGCTGGGTGGGGCTCTCAGCTTGTGCTATGAAAAAGAGCAGATTTAGATCATCACGGCCCACCATTTCTGGCCTTCAGTTCTAGAGAGGTGGCAGTAGGAGGGAATTACAAAGACCATGGGGTATTAGTGTTCCTAAGTTACGTGTAAGAAATATAACAACATAACGGATACTGAGCAAGCCCCTCACAGGCAAGGACACACAAACAAGTTAAAAATAAAAGCCCCCAAAACATCAACCTTCTCCAGGCAATACCATATAACCCTCCTGTTCCATGGGGATGTTTTTCCTTGAACATCAATTGTCTCCAGTAAAGCAACTGCAATTCTTTGCTCCTCAAAGCAAATAATAATAATAATAATAACAACAACAACAACAACAACAATAATAATAATAAAAATAATAAAGTTACAGCAGAGATGCTTCAGTCCTCTAGTTAATAAATACCGCTTTTAGAGCAAAAAAAGTAATTTCATACTGCCTTTGAGCTTCTTTTTATAATGATCTTTTGTTTCCCACCTGGTAATAAAAGATGATCTTGGCTAGGCAGCTGGAAGACAGAAAGGACTCTGGATTCAGATGATGCTAGAAATCAAGCTTCTTCCCTTATTTCTGTGTAGTTCATTCTGCCCACTTCCACTGCACAGCTCTGCAGTTGATTCCCCATAATCAAACAGTTTTGCACATGCACTGCTAACTACAACACTACTTAAGCCTTTATGCAGATCCCCCTCTTTGCTGGGCAGGATTTGATTGCCATCCACTGTGTTATTTCCTGCTTGTTTGTGTCTTTTAAAATCAGTAGTTGTGCTGGGCTACACCATACAGGGAAGGAGCCCTGTTGGAGTGCTATCATGGCTGAACTGACCCTTTGGATTTTAAGTTCTTTACATATTTCATGCATTTTAAAACTAACAGCCCATTAACACTAGATACAGAGGGTCAAAGTTTGAGTTCTGCAGAGAGCTCCTGTGCTGGTAAAGGGAAGAACAAGGCTGTCTTTTACGCCACCACAGGGGGAAAAGGACCTTTCCTAAGGTGAAAAACACCAGACAGCACATGGCGCAACAACCCAGCAACTCCCAAATGAGTTACTTCACTGTGATTTTCTTACACACAGGAATTTTCAGACACTGTTTTTTATGCCTCTGTCATGCACAAACCTAGCATAGTGCCATGCTTTTGACCTAGCCATGAGCTGGCTTAAAACCCACCCTTCTTGCTCCCTCCTTCCAGGTCTTGTGATGTGATCATTTTGGTCAGGACATGATAAAATACATCAAACAGCAGCAGGAAAGTCAGCTGCCTCATCTCTCTCCAGAGGAGAAGGGAGAAAGCACAGAGAACAACATACCTGCATCTAAGGCATGCTCTAGGCAGGCAGAGCAGTACGCGTGCTGTGTTATACACCTGACTGCACTGGAAACTCTCAGTGCAGCTGGACTCTTTTCACAAGAATAACACCAAGAAGAGAGCAGAATTAACACCCATTACCACAGCAGTAGCCCTTGAGCTCCTCGCTTTCTTCCCACAATCTCCACCTACCTTTTGTCTAAACCACTTCCAAACTGGAAAGTAGGAGCAGAGCAGTCACTTTGTATTTTTGTCCCACTTGGAGACCTGGTGGTATTGTTTTTGCTGGCAATGAGAAGTCACAGCCTGGCCTTGTCAATGTTAATGAGCTGTACACTGGCTGTTCAGCGAGCCAGCTGTCAGATATTGAATGAGAGAGGGAAAACTGCCACATTTGGCTCACTGGGGCTGCCTCATATCAAAGCAGACTGAATAAGACCGGGGATGTACATCTCACCTTTTTTTCTTTCTCCATCCCCAGATGCATTTTGTGATTTTGCTCCAAATCATGAATGTGAAAGGCTTCTCACAAAGCACAATTAGGAGAAGCTTCAGAATGAGAAGCATAGGCAGCCTGAACACAGGGCAGCTACAAGCAGACAGCTGTGCTAGCAGAGTGCTAATCTTCGGAAAACACATTTTTTGAGTCAGATTCCAGCAATCTGACATACCAACATATACCTTCATTAATGGCAAACCAGTGCACGGAACTGGAATCAAAAAACAGATTTGTGATGAAAGCACTGAGATTACATGTAGGCCAGGACACAGGAACTGGCTAAAAATGTTCCTAAACTAATAGCATGACAAGCTGGACCCCTGACTTAAATTCCCCCTGAAAGAGGGATACAGAGATAACAGGGGAAACTCTGAAAAAAAAAAAAAAAAAAAAAATCAGCTAACAAAGTGCTCCCAAGCCATCTAGGTTATGTTTAAGTGACAGGAAGAAGAATACGTACAGTCTGAATCTGGTCTACCTCTTCTCTGTATGTTTTTGCAATACAGAAGAAAGCACACTCACCTATAAGAGAACTTAACAGTGAGGTACCTGATAGAAAATGTAGTCAGTGGAAAATGCTGCAATTAGCAAATGGCTCCTTAGCAGATTTCTTGCTCTTTCCGGCAAGCACTCACTCCAATGCATTGCGTTCTGGATGATGGAAATACCAGCTTTTCATTTTACATCACTTTTTCTTCAAATCCGAAAACAAAGTAGGTATAGAAAAGGAGGACAAAGACATAACTGAAGCACAGCCCATGGGAATCCCAGCTCAGCAGCTTTATACAGATAATGATTCCCCTGTATTTCTCCAACCCCTAGCTCCTCCATCCCACACAAAAAACGTAATGGTCAACTAGTGAAAATGAAGGGCAGACAGTATGATTTCACCTTTTCTTTTTCATTTTTTTTCTTTCTTCTTTTTTCTTCTTTCTTCTTTTTTTCTTCTTTCTTCTTTCTTTCTTTGTATGTGTGTGTGTGTGTATGTGTGCGTGTGAAGGCCTAGTACCCTTTTTTTGTGGGCAGAATATGAGAATGATATTATATTTGCAAAAAAAAAACAGTTATGCTGTCATCAGTTTGCTGCTTTGTCTAGAACAGTGTCTGGCATGGGGCCAGGCTCACACAGCTGGCCGTAAGCACCACAAGCACTTCAGATGGGATTCCCATTCAGGTTCAGAAGCTCAAGAGAGACCCCTGCATCCTGTTCTCTTTTCCTTTTAGAAAACAATGCCTCTAATACAAACACAGGAGCTGCCTGAAATCAGAATATTCGAGTAAAATAACAACAATAATAATAGTAATAAAGCAACTCAATCGCCAGCTGACAAAGGAAAGACTTCAGTCCTAACATGTTAGCTAAACCATCTAATAGTTTGTCCTCCACACCTGGCAAAATGTATACTTCATTGTCCATTCACGAAGACTTACTGACTCTTAACAGATGAGGCAGAAATGGATATGATCCCAAAGAAGAGACAGAATAAACAGTGAGCTCATCCTGGGAGTTCAGGACAGACTGGTACTACATCAGGGCCCTGCCTAGGCAGACAGCCCTCCTTTGGTCATAGGAAAGCAAAAGGGTGGCCTTGCAGAAGAAAAGGCTTCAACACAGTGCTGCAGGAGCTGCTGGAGGCCGATGGACAGGTACCAGACAACTTGCTAACAGCACACCCCCACAAGGAGACCTGCCTGTGCCACAGGATGCACCTGTCCCCAGCACCTGAGCAGTCCCCAGGGGACAGCTGGTCCCATGCACACAAGAAAGAAGTGGCATCATACCAGAGTGAAGGCAGGGAAAATAAACAGCTTGAAGGCATTCCAGAGATTCAGGGTCAGACTGTCTGCCGGTGTACATCAGCAAGAGGTTTTCATTAGTCTGTCCTTCAGCCTAATTCACCCCTAAAGAACGAAGGAAAACAAGCAGCTCATGAGCAGCTTCATCCTTTTAAGCAACCCCTCCTCACTGCCATTTATGTTGTTCTCTCTTCATTGCAAGCACTGCATTTCAGTGCAGGCCCCTTGAATAGGTTGCAGTTTACACACGTTACCCTCCCAGCCACATCCCTGGGGCTCTGTACAGAAGCCATACGTGGACAGCCTGCAGGCAATTCTTGGGATGCTGAAGGTTGAAGTGTTAATTATTTCTATTTCTACGGCCTGCTGCTCTGAGGCATGACATCCCTTCCAGGCATATAAAACAGCAGTTAACAATGCCAAACAAGTCTAGGTAACTGCTCGGTGATAGTCACACACATCTTCAGTCTGGGTCTGTCAAAACATTCACATTCACCACCATAGTTGCTATGGGCTCAGCTGCAGTAAACACCAGGCAAAGAGAAAAAATAAGTCAGAGATCAGAAATGGCATTTCCAGTGCTTTACGGCAAGCGTCAGATTGCCCCAAGGCACTCTGAGCAAACCCCAGGCTTTCAGCCATCTTGCTAAGGAAACAGAAGAGGTCTTCAGCAGCACAATAATGACCATCAGAGCCCATGCAGCAGCTACTACAAAGAGAGTAACAAAGTCTGTTAATCCCTTTAAACCCAGGATAGATGTCTGCAGTAGAGTGCTTCCTATTCCAGCATCTGCGGAAGAACAGAGGAAGGCATTGAACACGGGTTAGGGCTCAAATCGATTTCAGTGGAAGTAAGAGGATGGACAATGCCACAGTGCCATTCCAGTATCTCTAGCCTCCAGAGTGGTCTGGGAGCTGTGATGCTCCATAAGCTATGTTGGGCTGCTGGGGAAAAACAAACATTGTACAGGGATGGATTAGCTGGGTGGGAGGAGATATAGGGTAACATTCTGCATCAGCAAGCCTTAGCAGCAATACTAAGGCACCAGTACTTGTTTGGAGCACAGGTTTTCAAAAAGGTATGCAGCACATTTAGTGAAAACCCATAGGACACTACCAAGAGCAACCCAGATAGATCAGGAAAATAGGAACTATCACAAAAGTGGAAAATAGAGAGAGCAAGCAAAACAGACTAAAAGTTTGGCAGAGAGAAACAGAACAATACTGCTTCCCTGAAGAGAGGGAAACAAGACTTATACCATGGCAGAAAAGATTCATGCTACACACTAGGAAAAGCTTTCAAGCAGTATCAATAGTGGATAGACCAGAACAATCTGGCTGGGGAGGACCCAGATACACCATCATTAAAGTCCTTCATGAATGAGCTACACATACATCTGTCACAGAGGGTTTAAGTACCATTGGTCCAGCCTTGAGGTGGGGAAAAGAGCACTTTTGTAAAGCCCTGCACATGTAGCCAGAGCCCATGTTGGCAAAGGTGGCATAGGAACCAGCTGTAGGGTGTCTTGGGGTTCCTCTGGGCTAAAGCACCATTTCCTTAACTATTGCCCTGACTTTCCAGACTGCTACCTACTTCTACGCAGTTCCTGGCCTCTGTATCATACAAAGAATATTGTAAGTTGACAAAAGCATCAAAAACAAACAGATTTTTTAAATAAACCTAGTACACAGCTCTACTTATTAATCCAAGCCTAAGGCTTGAATACATATTGTTAGACAAAGAAGATTATTGAAGAGTGTAAAGACTCACAGAAACAGCTCTAGCCCTCTGCATCACAAATCCTCTGAACCCTGGTGCTCCACCAGCAACTTTTTCCTCACCGGAGATTTTTTTTTTTTTTTTTGTAATTTTCACCCCATTCATCAGAATAAATAAGAAGTGTCAATCATCTTCTGGATTCTCTCACTTGCTGGGGCAGAATGCTTAGGCTTTTTGCACAAAGTCTTCCATTCCAGTGCAATAGCAACCCTTGTATTCTCTTTCCCTTCCAGCTAGCAGAAACATGGCTCCTTGGGAGCCAGTTTATTCTGGAGATTCACATAGTCCAGCTCCTTTGGTAAACCAGTGGGAACTTGCAGACAGAGTGCAGTCTTCCTTCCAAGCCCTTGGTCTGGTGATTTTTACCCTGTCATACAAGTGGCAGGAGCTGAGCAGACATCCATCTCCACTCAGTTGATATGTTTGCTCTCAAATACAATTAAACATTTACTTCACACAAAAACATTTACAAGAACGGCAAAAGTCCTACTGATGGGGATACAAGCCGCTTATGATCTTTACAAAGCAGTCTTGCCTGTCAGAAGAGAAAGGACTGGTCTGAAGAGGTATTCAAACGCCATTTTGAGCCATTAACTCGTTTTCTGGTTTTCTTATCTGATGGGCATGTAATAAGAGTTTTCAGTCCTATTTGATTTCAATATCTTTATATAGCAAACATTAACCATTATTAACATTATATTCCCACTGTTGCATATTTTTGTGTTGGTCTGCATTATTTTCCTTACAATGTGCTGTGGTATACCATGCAAGGAAAGCCATCCTAGAATAAACAACTTGGGTGTACTGCACTACCAGACTACCAGAAAAATCCTAGCATGGATGATACAATCAATATTGGCAGTGGGGGTCATTCACATACAATAAAATCACCCTTGAAATGAATTAAACTAACAAGTTCCACTTACTTCTGAAATAATTTCTCTTTGTTCCACCCACCAGCTAGCCACCTACCTCCATCTGTGGACTTAGCCCAGCTGCACACTACTGTTTTAACCTGTTTGTCAATGCGTAAATTAGAGAAAAGAGAGAGAGTAATGCTACATAATTAGAGGAATTTTCTAATCAAAATTAAGATACTGATTTAAACCCACCATCTTCTCTTTATTCACTTGACAAAGGAATTAAATATGCAAAAGTGCAGATGTACAGGACATCAGAATAGCATACTCCAAATCTATTTATTGTTTTGATTAGACAGGAAAGGTTTTAGTCTTCACAATGCAGAAAATATATTTATTCCAAGATCAGAAAAATATTTAATTTTCACTTGTAATTTTCTATTTCAATTAATTGAGTCTAATAATTTCATACTTTATATTTTACTGGACTATTTCAATATAAATGAAAATGATGATTAATGAAAATGGATGTTTCCAAATCATTGCATTTTAAGACTATTTAAGCCAGTACAAAATTTCTGATTTTTCTCTTCTATTTAGAGTACTTTTTTAGTGTTGGCAGTATTCATGAGATTAGTGACACATGATTAGGCTATGTCAACAAACATTTTATAGAAAACAGTTACTTTTATGACAGGAAATCCAATTTGTATAATGGAAGTTCCTCTACTAGCATTTTTTTTAATTCTTTTCAAATTTAAAAAAAAAAATGAATTTTATTTAAAATTAGCCTTCGGCTGTAAATGAAAATATAACATTTTAGCCCCAAATCTCCATTTTTCTTCAAAATATAGAAACCGAAAACCTGAAAAAAAAATCTCCTTTACGCAACTTTTCTTTCGTCAGAGGTTAAAGACAAAAGCAACAGCAACTTAAAAAACACTCAACCTAGAAAAATGCTCAAACCACACTGAAAAAAAAAAGCATTCCCAGAAACATTAGAAAGTTGTCTGTGCAGAGCAACAGATATCTGTTATTGTCCTTAGAATGGTACGTGTTTTTGGCCAGAGAGCATATCACAAAACCCCTGACCTATGACAGAAGCAGGAAAAATGTCTCGGTCCTGCAGAGCTGTTCAAAAACTCTCTTTGATCTAAAGCAAGGAATGGCTGGAGCAGACTGGGAATCTTCAGAGATGACTTCCAGGAAGAAGCATGACACAAAAAAAAGGAGGACCTAGGATCAAAGTAAGGATGCAGAAGGAGCTCTTCATACAACATCTTGTTGGTGCTGCTAGTACCTCTTGCCTAAAGATGTAAATGTTTGAGGTGTGCCTAAAGCCTGAAGTTTGCCTCAAACTTAAAAAAGCTGGTATGTTCTCAAGGAAAGCATCATATAGATTTCACCTGTTCTCACTCTTTCCCAGGCATCTATGCAAAGCCACTCTGTTTTGTTGTTGTCTATTTAGCTTCAGAAATACTTTGTGTTTGCCAACAACACTAGAGTCACAAACATCATCAAACATATAAAGGACATGCTGTCTCCACTACCATTCCCATCGACTACATGTACAAGAACGAAACCTCATCATCTTGTTACTGAGAAGATCTTCAATGCACATAGTCCATGGAAAGACTGAGCTAAAGCTCAATACTGTTCTTCCCAAAGCTTGAATGGGGGAGAGATGTCAAAGTCACACACTATGAATCAAGGGGAGCACTGAGCAGAGGAAGGTGGAAGAGCCTGGCTAACATTAAGGTGCTTTTATGGGAATATCCTAAACACCAGGTGAAAACAAGAGAACTCAGCATAAAAATGACAATTGAGGGGGCTTGGCTAAGCACGTGCTATTGCAGAAAACAAAAGCCTGGTGTGGTTGTGCAGAACTGCATGACTACAAACTCACTTTTTAAACCTCCCATGTGATCACTTGTGTAGCAAGCAAGGGAACATTGTGGTGAGAGAGGCTTGCCTGTCCCAGAAGCTTGACATCCTTGTCTGACCTGCAGCCAAGAGTGCTTTTAATCAGTGCCTTCTCCCAGGCTGGAAGAGGAAAGTCTGATAATGCAGAGGAGCATCCAGATTTCTGAACAGACACAGAACAGAACTGGCATTTTTTTCTTTTGATTTTTTTTTTTTTTTTGAGTGCTATTGAGTACCGTTATTCCTCTAAGCAATGAAAAAATCTGATAACGTCGCTCTCCCTCCTTGCTCACCCTGGCAAAAACAGCAAGAGGACTCTGGCTGCCTATAGGACAACATGTAAATCCAAGATAGCTGCATCACTCTCTGCACCTAGTCACTTCAATGCATACTTCAAAGCACATGGAAGATGAGCTGCTTAGCTATGACATTAGATAGTCAATGTTAGAAGCATAAAGGTGAACATACAATGACTTGTCACAAAATAGATCAACTAGGTCACTTCAAGCCAAATAGACTGCTAATATTCCTGGCACCACACAGGTATGCTGCATCACTCCAAATTTCCTCAGGACTGGAAATTCTTCCAGCTCAGAACATCCTATTTCTGTTTCCTGTCTTTCCAGTCCAGGTAAATGAACACAAAGGTAGCAAAGGACCTGTTACTCCCCTCTATGTAACAATAATCTTTGCTTTTTCTGAATGAAGCCAGTACTGAGTCCAGAAAGCTCCATAGAGTGTTATATCTTGCAGATATGTCAGTCACTCGTATCTATTTCTTTTGAAGCCCGGGTCTTCCACTATAATGCAATCTTCTCTGAATGGAGACCAGCACTGACCGTCTGCAAGGAACAAAATGAGTGAGGCAAGCAGCAGCGGTCAGCAGAACCTTTGCAGTAACCAGAGACATGACCCTAGGTGAAAATTGCTCAGAAGCAGATCAAGAAGACCAAAAAGAAAGAAAGAAAGAAAGAAAGAAAGAAAGAAAGAAAGAAAGAAAGAAAGAAAGAAAGAAAGAAAGAAAGAAAGAAAGAAAGAAAACAGAATATTTCTGGAGCGCAGATTTGTCAATGAGCACAGAAACTGCCAGGTGCGGGGGAAAGCTGTTACAGTTCTGCACACCAGCACTAACCTAGCTCCAGTTTCCCAACTAATCAACCCACAGGAGATAGGGAATAACCCTGACAAGGTTAAAATGCAAGAGCTGAGTGCTAAAGAAGACAGACCAAACTGTCAGAAAATCAGGATATTTAAAGTATCAGAAAAGAATTACCCCAAAATAGCAGTATGCAGAATCACTCATATTCTCTGCAGAACATTAGCAGTCTCTCCAGTTTACATGCTTATTTAAGATGACAACTCAGTGGAGAAAAGGCAAGTAGAGCTTAGGATGTAGCTATATGTTTCTGACTGGTATTTCGGTTGGCCCCCATAGCCTCCTTCACAGGGCTCAATGCTACATAGGGGAGGAGGAAAGTATGCTTTTGCCCAAATCTGCTGACTACTTGAAGGAACAAAACACAAAACAGAGGCAGACAGAGGGAAAGCACATAGGAAAAATAAGTCATTACTACACTGAAAGGCAGGCCACAAGTACAAAAAAAAAAAAAAAAAAAGCAAAAATTTTGTCGAGGTAGTGCAGCAAAGGAGTATTTTAAAGATAGAAATTCAGAAAGGACAGGAATCCTCATCAGGACCAGGTGCTAAATGTCTTTTCCTTTATAACAAAGTCGGTTTAAAGAAAGAAACAAAGAGACAAAAATTTACTTCAAAATGCATCTTCTGAACACTGCTGTTTCTGTGCAGCATTCTCATGCCAAGGAATGTCGGACTGTGTAACAGTCCCAATCAAGCTTTGCAAAGCATATTGATAAAAGCTTTAATATTGTTGAATCAATGTTTAAACAAAGCCCATGGTTTGCTGTTAAATTTACTGGGGGGAAAGGGGTAACAACCTACAAATTCTGCATTTGATTTGAGGGTCTTCATTGCAGTTATATCTGATTTATTATGATTTTTAAGGGTCTAAATTCAGGAGACCCAGTTCCAAATCACAGCTGCACTACAGCTGTCATTATGTGACCTTGAGAAAGCCACTTAACCCCTTCTTCTTTTCATTTATAAAACAGAAAGAGCAATTCCATCCTCCTTCACTCAGGCAAGATGAGGAAATTTTTCCAATTATCTTTATAGACAAGCGCAGTCATGCTGAGGAACTAAAGTAGAAAGGGAAAGAAACAGCCGTTACATGATTTTACCATGTTAAGATAATTTTATAGATGTACAGACATGCAGATCTGTATATAAGTATTAAGTCATGTACACTTTTTTTTTTTTTTTTTTTTTTTTTAGGGATAGGTTTATGAATAATTCTCCATGGATAAAGGTACCTTCAAAGGGGTACTTCTAATACAGGTTTTTCAGCAGCTGACACACAGTATCACAGTCTCAAATACAAGTTTCACCTTACAGCATTCTGCACAGCCATTTTGTTCAACATTATTGGCCCAGTAGGGATCAGATGAAGAAGATGGTACATACATTAAACTCTCAAACCAGTCACTTAACAGGTTCATGACAGAAGTCCTGTAAAAAGCACTCAAACAAGTTTTTAACATAAGATATTTGCCACAAGATATATGCAAGTTGGCTGCTAACAGTTAAAATGCAAACATACACACATTCGATATCAGTTGCTGAATAGAGCACAAAGTCTGGGAAAAAAGAGTCAGTAAGGAGAAAACAGCAGCAGTGTATCAAGGGCAAAAGAGCAATATTATTTTCTGCAGAGCTAACAACTCACAACTGCAGGAACTCAGCTGCAGGGCATGAGTCTCACTGTAGCAGAAGATATGGGAATTTTCAAGCAGGAAAACTACTGGCCTATGTTTGTTCATATTTTGCTCATGGAAGCAGGAACTGCATCAAAAAAAAAAAAAGAAAAGAAAAGAAAAGAAAGAAAAAGAAAGACACATGCATTAGACCCCTACTTTTTTTTTTTTTTTTTTAAATTTCTCTGCAACCTGCAAAGCCCTGCCAGTGCAGCAATGTCATCCAAATTCATGGCAAATGGATAGCTTCTTTCTCTCACAGGCTCACCATGCATCCTAAATTCAACCTGCCCATTGTCAAAGGCAGACTTTCTTTGGAGGTGATTTCTCACTCACTTTTTGGCATGCTCCTGCTGTTGGCAACTGAAAAGACATGTATTTCTGATTGTGTATGCCACCCCAGGTTTGTTGTTTACGTTTGCAAAATGCTTTGTAGAATTTTGTATTTTTGAATCATGCAAGAATTCTCCATGTGACATTGTTTATGTTTTGTATAAATATAGGCTGAATGATGGGGAAAGAAAAAAAAAAGCTTTTCACAGATTCACAGATTCACAGAATTGTAGGGGCTGGAAGGGACCTCCAGAGACCCCCCCTGCCACAGCAGGTTCCCTAGAGCAGGCTGCACAGGTAGGTGTCTAGACGGGTCTTGAATATCTCTAGAGAATGAGAATCCACAACCTCCCTGGGCAGCCTGTTCCAGTGCTCCGTCACCCTCACCATGAAGAAGTTCCTTTGTATGTTGGTGCGGAACTTCCTGTGCTCCATTTTGTGGCCATTGCCCTTTGTCCTGTCCCCACAGACCATTGAGAAGAGGCTGGCCATATCCCTGTGTCCCCCACACTGCAGGTATTTATATACATTGATAAGGACTGAATAACCCCTTATGAACTACAGGCATCTTTCTTTTTGATTTCTCTCTCTTTGCAAAGGACAATACGGTGCTTGCAGGCCTTTGAGAAATATATAATTTCCAGTTGACTGTTATTGGTAGTTTACTTCTGTGAAGTCTACAGTGCCAGGTAACATTAATTCACAGAACTACAAAACAGGCACAAGTATCTGGCCCTTCCAGTCACCTGAGTATAGCCTAAATTTATACTGTTAGCAGTATGTCTTCTAGTTTACATTCAAATTGTAATGGGAACCAGCTAGTATCAAAGGCAGTGCATTTGCTGTTTATCTTACTCCATCTGCTGGGACATGCAGCTCTCTGCAGATGCATAGCAGAGGGCACAAACTTCAGACATACTTATGACATCAGCGTATACTCCTCTGCTAAGGAAGTGAAGCAAAACAAGACCAACGAGAACTCATGTACCTCTTATAAAACCGTTAGTCAGCAGATCAGTGCTGCAGTGCTGCAGTGCTGCATGCCTCTGAAATCCAAATGGGAACCAAAGCAAGCAGAGGGAGGCTGAGCTGAAAGACAGCAAGAAAATGAGGTAAATGGCTGTTAAGATGAAAAACAAATTAAATGCTAATGATTTTTAAACTGCCAGAAACAGGTGGTAAACAATTCCAGTTCCTGCTTGGAAAGTAAATAAAAGGAGGGTGGCATGTATACAGCAACACACCCATCCCGTAGGCAGAACATTGGAGCATGAAATGTGCTTTCCCACCATTTGTCACATACTCAGTATTTTACATTATGACAGGAAGGGTCACTTTCCATATTTAGCAAAGAAAAAGCTGGCCCTGGAGTCATATCTTCTGAATCCCAGAGTGTTATATGCTGGCTGGTTCTGCATCAGCACTCCTCACCAGTGTATCCAAAAGGCTGCCAAGAAGGAAGAAAGCATTATGAGTCATATCTGTTACTAAATGCTGGAAATAAGGCACATCTTTGCACATATCTCACTAAATTTTTGTGCTTACAAGCCTGCCATGCAATAACACAGACATCAAACATCTAGCACCTCCATTGGGATAGCGTGCCTTATCCTTCCAAACTGATATCCAAAATGCCATCAAGTACTAATAGAGCCTGGGCTTGTTTTCTTTTGTTTCTTTTCCATCAAATGCAGAAGTCACTCCAATATTCTTCACTGTGCTCACACCAAGGCACAAGTATTCTCAAACCGAGTATTAGTACTTTTCAGAAATATGGCATTGACTTCAAATTCTACTGTCTCATCAGTGCTGCAGGAAATCCTCTATGGGGATCTAAAAAACCTTCATATTGCATGAAAACAAGCAAAGGAGGTGAATGCACGCACACACACACACACACAAACCAGAAGATTAAGTTTCAGGCAGTGTATTTATATGCTGGAGAATATAATCAGAAGATCACTATCAAACAAGTAGCATCACAAGTCCATTGAACTGGTATTCTCCTGAGGACTCTGAAGAGTCCTTGTGGTCCAAAGGAGTTAAGATATTTTGATGACACTAGGCTGATTATGAAAATTACAGCGGTTAGTGTAAATTCATCTCAAAACAGCTAACCTAAAGAATCACCCATATTGGCAAATATTCCAATGAAATCCATACTCCTCTCAGTTCAGACAGCAGCCAGGCTATCTGTTCAAGGACTGTCTAATGATTTCCAGGCTTATTACACACATTACAGCTATTCTTCTTGCCACAAAGTTGTAGGAGATCATTGAAGGTTCAGTTTTGGTTTTACTTCTCAGAATAACTAACTTCTCCTTAGGACATCAAAGAAATGAGAGACCCAGGAGAGAGAATGGAACAGTGCTGACAAAATACTCTATATACATCAATGCTAGTAGGATGCAAATTGTCAGGCAACAGCTGCCAGTCTGGGGGCACAAACCAGGCACTGAATGTGCTGGTTAGTACAGCCAAGCTATCAAATAATTGATTATTTGAAATTGCCCATTTACTGTATCTCCTTATGAAACTTCAACTATTGGACTGTGCTACCAAAAAAGAGAGTAAAACATGGCATGGACATAAGCCATGTTTGTGATTCTGTCATTCTAGCATTTGACAGAAGAGATAAGTAGGATTCCTCTGCTTTCGTGAGGACTTGGGGCCCTTCTGGCCAAGTCTTGGATGTGGTATCATTGTCAACCATCAGGCTGCACAAAACAGAAGCTTGGAAGCAGACAGGGACATTGCAGGTTGGAATGCATTACAAGCCTGAAAAAGTGACCTAAAAATAAAAGTGTGTTTACTTTTTACCACTGTGACAGAGATCAGGAAAAAGCATACCTGCCCTGGTTTACTCTAGAGACAGCCAAGGCCTCAGAAAGGCAGCATGAGCCTTCTGTCATAGGCACTTCCACACTAAGAGCCAGAGATGAGCTCAGGAATCAGGTATCCATGAGCCACTACACCAAGCAGACTGCAGGAAACCATGAGGCCCATAGTTACATGGAGCCTTCACAACCAAAACAACTAATTCCGCACTATGAGATGTTTACTTTCAGCAGCATCAATAGTACTGCTGTAATCACTGAAATTCATCATGGCATAGGTCAGGCACCCTGACAGACAGCAACACAATCTCTGCAGCTCTCAGGCCCCCTTTAGGTATTGGAAGGCCACTGTAAGGTCTCCCTGCAGCCTTCTCTTCTCCAGGCTGAACAACCCCAACTCCCTCAGGCTGTCTTCATAGGAGAGGTGCTCCAGCCCTCTCATCATCCTCGTGGCCTTCCTCTGGACTTGTTCTAATATGTCCATGTCCTTCTTGTGCTGGGGGCCCCAGAGCTGAATGCAGCAATTGTTGAAGGACAATGCATCTGCAGGAGTTTTGATAACTGTCTTCTAGGGCTAGAACTTGATACAGAGGGTACACATAAGAAGAAGGAAGATTCAGAGACAAATCATAGAATTGTAGAATCATTTAGGTTGGAAATGACCTCTAAGATCATCCAGTCCGACCTATAACCTAAAACTACCAAGTCCACCATTAAAACATATCACTATGTTCTACATCTACACGTTTTGAAGACCTCCAGGGATGGTGACTCAACCACTTCTCTGGGCAGCCTGTTCCAATGCCTCAGAACCCTTTCAGTGAAGAAATTTTTCCTAATATCTAACCTAAACCTCCCCTGGTGTAGCTTAAGCCCATTCCCCCTCGTCCTATCACCTGGTGCGTGGGAGAAGAGACCAATCCCCACCTCGCTACAGCCTCCTCTTCTCCAGGCTAAACGAGCAACAAAGTGACATAAGAAAACAAAAGGGAAAACTTCTTTACTCTGAAGGTTTTCAAACACTGGCACAGCTTGCCCGGAGAGGTTATGAAGTCTGTGCCTCTTAGATGCTCAGAACTGAATTGAACACAACCCTGAGCAACCTGCTGTAGATGACCCTTCTCTGAGCAGGGCTTTGTACTAGACAATCTCCAGAGGTGCCTTCCAACCTAAACCACTCTGTGACTCTCTGTAAAAATCACTTTATATTGTCACAGGCCACGGTAGAGGCACAAGCTTCAATCTGAAGCATTATATATATTTTAGGCAACGCTGAAAAAATTAAGGAGCTATACAGATGCTGAATTACACAAGGTGACTGTGCAGTTTTCACAGCAACTCAAAATCTTGAAGGCACAAATGCAGGCTAAAGCTGCTCAGAGGGTCTCCTCTGTGTCCCAGTCCCTAAGTGGTGATTTCTGACCTGCCACAAGAATCTCCACCCGAAGCACTTTTCTTGAATACTGAATTTAAGCCCAACATACAAGTGCTTTGAGATGAGATTTTGTGCTATCAGGAAGACTGCTTTGAGATTGTTCTGGCTACCCTGAACAAGACCCTCATCTCAGTAACTTGAATAGCAGCCAAGCAGACATAATTTCCTACTGGGAGGTCACCTAGGACATTCTAGCTAGACTTCTGCTGGCTAGCACTAAGAGCTACGTGTCTCTCTTGTACTCTATGATTGATCCATTTAGCATTCAGTACCTGTAATCTGTGTGCTCTTACCGCAGCACTAAAAGGATTTCCCTGACTTTACTTTCCTGTAATTCTCTGCCCAGAGGCAATTTGATTCCTGCCTGGTGCTGCACAAGATGACTCACTCTTCTCTTTTAAGAATTCCATTACCAACAAGCGGTGACTCATCACGACCAGATTAGCAATGCTGGGGTTTTGTGACTCCAGCCATTTCTCAAGGCTCATCCTCTGAATACCTGAAATTTTGCATGCTTGCATAGCCTGGGAATTTGGAAAAGAGTGCTTATATACATTGATCTGGTGGTTTTCACTTTGCAATAAGTATGCATTTACACTCGTCTATGTGCCACCCAGCTTCTCATAAACACACTTGAACTAATGGTTACCCAGGAGAGACATGGACACTTGGCAGACAGCTGTGTGAGGCTACAGGCTAATGCCTTGGTTGTTCTGCCCCTCTCACCTCTTTGAAGCCTATCATCCCCACCAAATGTCAATAGGACTACTATGTTTCAGCCAAAATACATGCCAGGCAAATTTAAACATTTTAAAATAGCATGCTTCTTCACTTGATCTGGTTGAAAAACAGTGGGAAGGTAATTTCTTTCTGTGGTATAGCGTTCCTGTAAACACAGTACATTCATAATCCCAGAAAAGATGCTTCCTATCTCGGAATGTGTTCCACTCAGGAATTTTAAATCTCAGCTTTCAAGACTGAAGTGATATACTTCACCATTTGCTTTGCATAACCTCACCTTATCAGTAGAACATTTCAAGACACGTTATTACACCAAATGTAGCATAAGCTATTTGGACTTAACTTCAAAGGGGAACAAGTAGGACAACTGAAAGTCAGGCCCAAGGCAAGGACACTGGGGCAGGCCTCACCAGGAAATCCCAGTGGCTGCAGGGCCAGGACTCACCAAAGTCCCCCCGGGACCTGCTGACACACAGCACTGAAGTGACTCATGTGGGGTGGCCTTCAGCATTATTGTTAACTGCATAACGCTAAGACACACACCACTAGGAAAGAAAACGTCTTTTTATATCCATAAGTAACATAGTTATGGTTTACTGGAAGACGCTTAACCTGATTTTTTGGTTAATTAGCTCAGATTGAGCACAAGCTATCATCAGAGGCAGCCAGATAATTCTGGAAAGGACTTGCATGAGATGATATGATATGTGACTGTTTTACTGCCCTCTGAATCCCAGACTTAAGTTCCAGGACTTTAATAATTTGTCTGCAGAAAAGACTCCTGGACTAATGCTGCTAGCAACACTGAATAACTAAACATGTCAGAATGAGATAAACCATCCATCTACTCTTTCTTAAAGGGAAACAGATCAGAGAATGATGAAAATAACACACTTTCCTCAACAAACATACAAAATGAGAATGTAGTTCCAGATTCATTTCTAAATGGAGATCGCCAGCAAGATCAAAGGGTAAAAGGAAGACTTTTACTTCATTCCCCTTCTTTAAATGCAAAAGAGCCCCTATGCTACAGTTTCTTACCATTTCCCTCTGGTTTTGATAAATTGCTTTTGTAGACTGTTCAACCTCCTGTCCAAAACTGCTTTGGTTATTATATTAAGATGATGGGAGAAACAAATTAAAATCTCTTTCCAATTTCATCTTTTTGCTGAACAGCTTCCTGCCATTATGTAAGCTTGTCTTTGCCCACAGATTAAGCAATGCTTTTAGGGTCATTTGTCTGCTTTACTGATGGTGTTTGAACAGAGTATAACAAATATACGAACTCCCAGCACTATTTTTTTCACCTGCAAAGGAGACAAAGCAGTGATTAGTGGTCAAAACACTAGAAATACTTTCACATGACCTCTGGTCTAAGTGCTGTCTGTGTCAGAAGTTCAAAGAGCCAAGAATAAAATAACAAGTTCTGAAAAGCCTAAACAATAATTGTTCTTTTTTTTTTTTTTCTCAGAAAACAAGCAAGCAAACAAACAAACAACAACAAACCCTATCATTTAGAGGCTGTCTTTTTATTAATGAAAGTGACTGAATCAAATTAGGGCCATATAGCATCACATCAGCTGCAACAGCCTACAGGAGACCTTAAACCATTTTGTGGCAGACACAAGGAGCATCCAACACCATGAAGCAATATTGGTTGTTTGGCTACTGCTATGTTTCACTCCACACAGGCAGGACATCCTTCTAATATTCTGAGTCCCCATCATCACCGAGAACAACATTTAGCCAGTACAAGTACGATGGCACCCAGGACACCAAAAGCTAAGGTGAAACTGGAAAACACATTTTTCTTTGGAAGTTTTTTTCTGTGCATATGTTAAAATGTAAGTCATTAAAATTTAAGTCCTCCCCTTTAGGATTAAAGTTGCTTGCTAATTTTAGTGTTGTAAGCAAACACCTGCACCTGTGTAGTTTCTCATTCTTTGCTGTTATGTTTCTTACTGCTCTCTCTTGCAGATATTTTATTTTTGAGCCAGCATCCCACAGAACAAAAGAATATATCTTGCCCCAAAAATCTTACAATATGATGATACAAAACAGCTATGCATAGTGGCAGTCAAGTAACACAGAAGAAAATACAGATTGTCATGAGAGATGGTTTACAAAATATCTGCAGCTTAATCCAGAAATCAATTTTTGGGTGCATCTTAGTAAAGGTGAACATTCAGGAGAGATGTGCAGAGGAAAATTGAGATAGATTTGAAGACACTGACAAAGTACCCTTTCTCCATCCTAGTGCTAAACCAGCCAGGAGAAAGCTGGTGGCTAGACTGAAAAATCTATCTATGCAGGCTGGTGCTGTTGATGAAATGGAAGCCAACATTGACCTTTCAATATTTAATAAAGAGGAATACACCTTGATAGGCCTTTAAGAGGGTGTAAATAGTCAGCATTTACACTGCAGAGGAGGGGGAATCAGTCCAGGCACATGAGCAGAGGTCTGACATGTTCAAAGCAAGGGACTGAGTCCATGACATTTGCAGCAAAGTCAATCATTTGCAGCATCATGTAGAACATTTCCTCCAAAAACTCTCCAAAATACCATGGTAATACACTCATCACTATCTGCCTTGCATCTCCCCTGCTATGCCCAAAACAGATGGTGTGTTGCCCTGCTCAAGAGCTCAAACCTGAAGCTGGATTCCACAATTTAACTACCAGATGCTACTAGCCTAATGCAGGCTGTGTCAGGTATCACGTAGTAATAGGGTCAGAGCTCATCACTGCCTGAGTTTTATCTATTTGACAACTGAGATTTTTGATTTCATAAGCCTCATTTTGCTTTAACATGTAGACTCTGAAAGAATTGAACTCTATCAATAAATTTATAAGCTCATCAAGAGAAGCAACTGTGTTAAAAATAACTCTGGAGAGCTGGTTTCGCCCAGGCCACCAGAGCTTTAAGAAAGCAGAGCCTGAGACCAATCCATGAAGTTCTCGGTTACAGCAAATGGGATTGTAATCATATAGCTAATACTAGAAGGTCAAGTCACAGTGTGACGTGTAATTGAAAATATCTGTTAATATCTGTTGCTGAATCCAGCCACATTTTGAAGGCCCCAGCAGCCCTTAAGCAGTTCGTGTTAGTCAAACCCGGTGCATGTACACTTGTCATAACACAATTGTTCCATCTTGTCTTCCAGGTTCCTAAACTCAAGTGGGTTTGAAAGACTAATAGTCACACACAACACTAAGCATTACAAACCGCTGTTCACTCACTCCACTGGAACATTCACTCAAGTCTCACTGAAAATGTATGCTTTTATATAGACCTGTGCTAATTCACTCATTCATTTTCAGGGCATAACAAATTTAATCTTCCAGGTGATTAGAGACCTCTTCCTAATTCACAGCTGTCTACTATCCAAAAGATTACAATGGGAGATCGAGCTTGTTTCTGCCAGGCAGTAGGGTGCAATATCTTGCTAGCTAGACCACAGAAGCTTTACCATGGTCTTTCCTTGGAGAAACCAAACCTGCTCTCAGATATCATGCTTCAGATATCATGTCTGTGGGTCCCCAGCAGCTTTTATTCTATTTAAGCAAACTGAGCAGGGTACCACATGTAATTTGCATTCCCTGGTGTTTTTCTCAGCTTTTTTTGAAAGGGAAAATGATGACATAACTCTGTAGTTCTACAAATTACTTGTGCCTTTCAAATTGTCAGTATCAGAGATTAAGACCTTTCCTTCAAGAGTAAATGCCTGCTAACAATTGAAAAATCTGTACTGTGGGGTTATTTTTAATTGCCAGTATTCTTTCTGACTTCACTTTCTTTTCTTCTTACAGGTCCTCTGAGTTTTCTTTAGATTCTTCTATCTTGCTTCCTTTTCTAATGATGTTTTAGAAAATAAATAAATAAATAAATAAATAAAAATCTGTGCTAGGAAATCTAGAGATTATTAATTATGATTTATTCCCATTTGTCATAGATCACCAGGTGTTATTATGATAGCACAGAGCTTTCTGTAATTCACAATGTTCCCTCACTCCAGGCCATTTGCATAATAAAGGAATCATATTTCATTTAATCCCTAGCAAATGACATGGAAATTTTCATTAAAATACACATATATTTCTATTTCTTATTCCAGAAATATTGTATTCTTATAGTCAAATATGGCACATCAATGGTTTTGCAATACTAATTAATTTTAGCAATTTTATTGGAGAACAGGAAGCTGAATAGCCAAAGGAAGGAACTAATTTAATTACTACAACTTGGATTAATTCAGGTGTGCATCTTATGTATTTTCATCCAAACCAGCTCAAATTTAAAAGTGAAATTCATTCTGCTGTCATTGACTATTCAAAACGGTCAGAAATGGCTGACAATTTGTTCAGGTTCACTAAAGGATGGTTTCTTTCTAATAAAGGGTAGTGATTAAGGAAAGGGTGAAAAGAGCATAATTTTGTAAGTCTGATAATAAAATTATAGACTGCTAGCAGGGCACAGAATTAGACATGTTAAAGAGCATGTTACAGAAAATTGTCAACATGATTGTGTGGTTTTGAATCCTCTTCAAAACCAAGGAAGTTCTGTGACCGTGCAACATCCAACAACTTGCTCTGGCCACGTTACTTCAGAAACAAAACATATTGGAAATACAACTCATGGTCATACAACACAACTAGCCAGGGAACACTAGTGTATCTGAACATCAAGGCATGCAGAACTCATGATATTAGCTATCCAGTGCCATTAAAACATTATCAGGAATGCTTATATCTCCTCTCCAGATTTGTGGAACCCCTTCTCCATGTTACACAACTGTGATAAAGAGCAGACTACTGTAAGTCACGCACACTTACTGAGGGGCTTTGTCCTGCAGACTGCCTCACAAAACTTATTAAATGGAAACAGGCATCACAAACACCTCCAGAGGAGATACTGAGCCCCATGTGATGACAGGTATATGCCTCTTCTCCCGGCTGGATGTGGACATTTCACATGGAACATGGACCTTTTTCTGCAACCCTGCACCACACTGAAAAGATCCTGTGATAAACAAGCATTGAGCAATGTCCCTAGCACTTCTGAGATTGCTACCCAAAGAGAAAACTCCAAGAGGTTGAGAGGAAGATGAGCAGAAAGGCCTGAAAACTTAAGAAGGAAGGATAAAGGTCTCCATCCTGAAGCAGAAATTAAGATCTATCATCTTTAAAATATGGTAAATATGACAATTGGTAACTATGACAATTCCTCCTGCCCCTGTGAAGGACTAAGCATGACATGGGAGGTCCAGGCCTTCTCATCCTACCTGCAAGCTCCTATCTCAGCAAAACAGTAGTTCTGCTTGCATCCTTATTTCCACCTAAAGTCAACAAGCTCAAGGTTAAACAGAAATGTGTACAGGAAAGGGACAGGACTGAAATGTTCTTGACAGTTCATGGATCATGGCTCAAAACCGACAATCACATCATCAAACCTAACTACCACACAAAACCAGCTCTACCAGGTTTGCAAACAGGACAGATGAGAACTGCAAAATGATGTTTCTCTTCACTGAGACTGGGCAGAACTCATCAGAAGGGGAAGCCACATTGCAGGAAATTGTGACTGAATAAGAAACTCCTACAACTGAAGAAGGTTCAAAGGAGATGGGCAAGGGTAATGTGCCTATGTACCTCAGGGAATAATGTAGGGTGAGACTGACCACAGCTGCTGCTGAGACTGACCACAGAGCTGCTGCACAGAAATCTCTTTTTATCTCAACACAAAGGGGACCAGAGGGTGTTTTGGATAAACGTCTACATCAGTTGAGTGGATCTGTTGATTATATCTACATTTCAGTGGATCAACCAGTGGTTTAAATGTTTCTCTCTGAGTTCCTTATAAGAGTGTGAATGTCTCCCTGTGTTAGCTATACCAGCACAGAGGGGGGTAAGCGGTTCAGCCCAACATAGAGTATAAAAACTAAACAACTAACAAAAGAATTTTGAAGAGAGAAATGGACGTGAGCTGGCTTCAACCCATATATTACTTCCTCATGATTAGGGACACCCAATGTTGTGATGCTGAGCATATTATAGAGACAGTTGATATATTTTGCTAAGTGCAACGTACACCTATATTGCATTTTCAATGAATTTTGTTTCACTCTGCTAAATCCAAAATCCTACGTAACATCAACTAGTTTCAAATTTGATATTACACATTGCACCCTCTACATGCAGAAATCCTAAAAGAACCTGGTCAGAGTATTGGACTCTGACATTAACCTTAGTCATAATCAGTTTATATGGAGACCTGAGATTCCAGACATCCAGACACAAAGGACAGGAAGGTGGAATTAAAAAAAAACTTTCCTCAATGTGTTTAAAAAGCAAATAAGACACTAAGCTAAAAATTACCCTGTTAGTCAATGCTTGCTAGGAGACAGGCCAGGACAAGGACAGATGGAATGACACCAAGCAAACAGAAAGAAGTGGTCACTAAGGCAAAGCAGGTAGAAAATGAAAGAATGTGTGGCTGTATGTTTCAGATTTCTCATTTCATTTTCAGAGGAGATAATCATTCCTCCTTGCTGTGCAAGAGATAAATTTAAACCTAAGTCCTGCCTGAGCTGTTTTTCTAGCACCAGGAAAAGAATTTACAAAGGAAATATAGAGAAGAAAAAAAGGTTTTACAGACTCCGTCCAGGGTTAAAAGTGTTACATGTGCAAGGCAATAAGCTGAATTCATTTTAGAGAACCATTTTCCTTGGATGGGTGACTAAGAGGCTATATAGTGTGGACATCCCAACAACAACAAAAAATGCATTCAATTTGCTTGATTTAATCATGGGAACAAAAGGCACTGAAAATAAAAATTGCATTATAGTGAAAAGCAGAGGGAATACAACTGCATGAACTGATAAAACAACTGCAGCAGCCATCGCCATTCTGCCACTTAATATAAGGTATGTATCACTTTTAACAGTGGAATTGCATAACCTTATGATCTGGGACTAAAATATGAAAAACAAAACAACCAGACATTATTGAAGGCTTTGCAACCAGAAATTGTAAGAAGGGAATGGTATCCACATAGTCAACAGAGAAATGTAATCAAAAGAGATGTGGAAGGTATAAAGAAAGATAATGGCTGAGCAAAGATGCAGGACAAGCACAAATGTTGACCATTTTCTTGCTGCCAGACAGAGGTCATTTATATTTTCATCCATAGCTTCACAATTAGACAAGAAGATCCAGGATTCTCAAGGGAGATGGGCCAAGTGACTTCAGCAGTTCCTCCCCATCCTGCGTTTTTTACCATACTCAGCTCAGACAGCAGTCAGGAGAGCTGTTCCAGGGGAAAGGCTCCAAAACCAGCCTCAGCTGTCACAGCAAATAGCAGCTGGGATTATGAGAGCTAGTCCCTAGAACTCTCACCCTCTCTGACCTGTAGCAATAAGAGCAGTGCTTAGACACAGCCAGATCTTTTCTGTTAATACATCACTGGTACAGTGATTTTTCCTGCTTTCTCCATTCTTCTTGCAGGCAGCACGTATACACCACTAACGGGAAAAAATGCGCTGAACAGCAACATGCTGACGGATGGGCAGACAAGCAAGTCCAGTGCTGCAGACAACACAGGAACACAGCCACAGACAGTCACAGCTGGTAGAAGAACCAAAGGAAAGATGTTTGAAATGTGTGTGCATGGATGGTGGCCCCTGCCCCACGCAGGAGCATCAGTTTGCAGGGAGCCCAATGTCATGTCCAGCACCCTGTCTGACAGGAGAGCAATTACTTATGGAAGCAGGTGGCTGTACATTTTGTTGCTGCACTATGGCAGAGCACAACAGGAATATTTCTGCCCTAGTGATGAGAGACTGTCAGGCTGCACCAGCAGACACTGTCGGTTGCCTCCTGTTGAGTGTAGAAGCAGGAGGCTTGTTTTCCCCATATCCTGCAGCATGGTTCCAAGGAACCAGTGGGAATGTCACTCAGACTTGCTAAACAAGTAGCTGAAGCAGACAGATGATCAGCTGAAAAAGAATATGACAACTTGCAGATCCTTTGTATCAGATCCATGCTTGTGCCTGGCCTTACTGCAATAATATGACACTGATTTTTAATGCAGAGGATAACTCTTCCCCAACATGTCTCCAACAGGTGCCCAATCATGCCAGGGTTATTGCATAATCTTCTTCTGATGCACACACACAGATGGGACACTACAGCATTTTGGAAAGCCTCAGTGAATTTCGTAACCATGACAGACCTCTGCAGCCTAGTCAGGCTTCAGTCTGATTAGCTACAGACTTGACACTGAGAGGAATACCCTGTGAATCAGTGTGCTGGGGGAAAAGATCTTGGAAACAGCTGCTACAGATTACATTATCCCTCAATGAATGACATCCCTTAGGCAGACAAGAGTAATAATCCTATTGGGAAAACAGGGTTAATGACCACTGGAAACAGAGGGAATCTCATCCAGAATCACAGATCTTGCTTAAGAACAAGTCAGACTGGCTTTGTAAAAGTCACCTTCCATTGGTAAGCTTCCAAAAGCTACCTTGCTTACAAAAACTGTAAAGCTTACGGTGTGTCCACCCTAAGTTTAGGAAGCTAGCTTGGAGGTTTATCGGTTGTTTTTGAGGTATACTAGGAGCACAGCTTTCGCATTTCTACCTTTACTGCTCAGCTTTCTTGCTGATGATTTGTTGTTTATTAAATTATCTTCAGTCTTGAGTGGTAAAAACTTCGGAGAGTAACTTCTAGATGTGCTTCAAGGCTGCATTATTGCAAAGATGTGTTTGTGCTGAAGCAGCACCGCAGTGTCTGGGAGGGAGCCTGCGTGGAAATCACCAGTGTCACCTTGAAATCTTTCCTGTTCCTCAGCAGTAGGTAAGTGATCAGTGGATATAAGTGAACAAGGAAGCTAATCCAAAGTAAAACAGAGCCAGATGGAGTATGTGTGTCTGTTAGTGCTGTTAATTACCAATGTGAGTGAGTGCTTCACTTCATTGTAACTCTGCAGAAGTAACAGTCAGCTCCTTCCCTCCACCCGGTGATGGCAGACAAATCTGAGATACTGTCCTCTTAACTAGCCTGGAAATAAATTGCCCATCAAGACATGAGAACACATTTAAGCCTATTCACATTGACATGGACATGGTCCTGGGTAAGCTGCTCTCAACATACCTGCTTGAGCAGAGGGGTTGGACCAGATGACCTCCAGAGGTCCCTTCCAACCTTAACCATTCTGTGATTCTGTGACATTTAGGAACAGGTAGGCGTGAGAAGACATAATTTTTTTCTTCCCCTTCTACAGCATGGCAGGTGTGGAGGGAGCATGCTGAGTACTGGAAGGATGGCACAATTTTAAATATACTTTAATTAAAGAGAAGCCCTCATGAAGTCCCCAGTGTAGTATAGTCAAATTTAAAAGTGTTGTTGTTTCTCTTCCTTGTTTTCATTCCTGTTTTGAAAGAGGGAAATTTTCTGCTTGTATTAAACTGACAAGTAATTTAAGCTATGTGTTGTACTGTATCCAATGACAATAAAGCAGATACAGAGAAAGGGGTAATCGAGAATAAAACTGTGGAAGAGAAGTACCTTTCAGCAGATGTTTCAGGAAAATGTCACAATTGTTGGGTCCAGAAAAATTCTGCATGCTGTCAGACTGATAAGCAGTGCTTGATCTTCCATGGCCTGAAGACTGCTTTCCAGATCGTCTTAGATTTCTGATACTTGTACAAACACCTGTCTGCATACAGTGTAGAACAGCAGATAAATAAATGGCTTTCATCAGAGCAGCCACATGGTTTCACTGGGTTTTACAGAGAAAGGTAAGAGGGAGCCGCAGGCTCCAGCATTCTGCAGGCACCAGCAGGCAGGCACAGCCATGGGCGTTCTGCCCTTCAGGGAGCCGCGCTCATTTGCTCATATCAGCCAGGGGTAGGCAGGCAGTTATGTTCCTCTCCTCCAGCAGCTATCGGAAAACGCATAAACTCAGGCCCTCTGCCTCTACAAGTACTCTGCTTTCAGTCCAACACAGCTGTAGACTGCAGGCATTTAACCCCATCCATGAACAGAGCTGACATGAAAGACATAGGCTGACCTCACTGAAATTCAATCCAGCCACATCAGGAAGAAGTACTGGACACACCTGCTTTGACAAACAGAACAGTTTCATGTAAAAACAAAACAAAACAAAACAANCAAAAGATACAAAAACAAAACAAAACAAAACAAAACAAAAAAAAAAACAAGCTCCATTTTAGGATACAGTCTTCTCTCATTCAGTCTCCTCTCCTCCTCTCTTTAACAGCTTGGGATCTTTTGACTCCCCCAGGTCTCAGCTGACGAAGAACCTGTTGCTAAAGACAGCAGCACAGCAGGTACCGGAGCCGCCAGCCTGTTCCTTTGCTCTACCCTGCCAGAAACTTGGAGAAATCTTCATCTTCCCTAAGTAACTCACTCCTAAATCTGGAAGAACTACCTTATCTCACCTCAGACACCTTTAAGTTACTTTAGAGATGGTATGCCCCAGGAAAAGGTGGACTAATGGGGCAAGTGAGGAGCAGCTGCTGCTCCCAGTAGCCCTGCTACCAGCCCGGTACACGGCATGGGACCCCGTCCCCAGGGGGCACAGCCCCGTCCCCTCCTGCCCTGGGGCTGGCCAAGCCAGCAGGCCCTGGCGCAGGCCCACACGCGACGCCCCCAGGCCACCAGCTCTGCGGCACAGAGCCCCGCGGCTGCTGTGGGGAGGCACACTGCTCCCGCCCCACGGGCCGGGGGGTGCAGGGCCCCCCACCCCAAGGGCTGGCACCGAGGCCACATGGGCTCCTGTCGCTGCCACCACAGGCCCGGGAGCCACCCCAGGCCGGCTACGGATGCTGGCCTCGTGGCCTCTTTGTTCGTCCCTGCTCCCCTTCCCCTGCACATCCCCCATGGGTCTTTACAGATCCACCAATTCCTGTACCCTCCCAGTCCAGTGTCTGGGGCCTCCCTCTTGATTCACAGAGTTACCAGTTGAGAATTGCAGGATAATCTTACCACTGGAAGTGGCACCTGTAGTTTCCTGGTAGCCCATCAGTTAGTGTGACTGGCGAGGTTTGATTTTTGTCATCATCTCCATGTCTGTTTTGACAGGTCTGTGTCTCTGTATGTTGTTTTTTGTTGTTGTTGTTGTTTGTTTGTTTGTTTGCTTGTTTGTTTTTGTCTTTCCTTTTTCTTATCATCCCAGGTCCTGGATCAGATAACCTTGCTGGAATAAACATTCTTAAATTCCCACATGCCCTCATCAGTTAGTGCCTCAGCTACCATTTGTTGGTCATGTTTGTGTCCCTATATGTTCTTGTTCATGGCTTCCTTTTCTTATTAACCCTTTTGCATTGAAAGATTCTCGACCAGATATCCCTAAAGGAGCAGACACTCTAATTCCACATACCGTTACACAGACACATGGAGCTTTCAGCGAGATAAACAGACATACAAAAAGCAACTCCATTCCCTCGTGGCCAAAAAGCATCAGTCAGCTGGAGATATTGAAGTCCAGAAGGGAAACAGAGCAGAGGGTTTACAATCCAGACAAGCAGGCTTAGATCAGTGATGGAAGCACAGCATATCTAACAGAAGTTGTGCATACAGTCAGCAAACTTGAAGCTGCAGGGGAAAAGCAACCCAGTTACTGCAGCAGTTTAATTAAATATTAAACACAACAGTATGTTCTTGTATGGCTCCTTGGGACACTGAAGGCTGAATAGTGACATGCCCTAATCTGTAAATTTTTCCTATTTCCAAAAATGTGCACCAGCCCCTCAAGAAATTAAAGAAAAATGAATGTTGTGAAGAAACTTCCAATCAGACCCAAGTCCTCTACCCTGACTTCAGCCTAGGCGCACTAAAACAAAAGACAGGAGGGCAAATGAGAATGATAACACTGTTCAAGTGACAGAAAACCCGTGTAGACCCACCTTTACTCGACAGCAGATCATGGCTTTCCCAGAGGGCCCTGTGACTGCAGACCCAACAGCAAATTCCTTAGTGTAAAAGAGGCAAAAGTGACTCTGTTTCTGCTCTACACTGTTGGCAGACTTGAGCTTCCTCTGAGCATGTGGATGAAATAAATAACCTCACGAAACTGCTCGATTTCACCATCCTACTCTTTGCTGTCAATATAGTGACTGTCTCATTGTAATTACTTGTCTGTATCTTTTACTCAGAGAGGCTTGGCATGAAGACATGCTTCTAATCAGCTCTTCTGTTTCCAGAGTCTTGACGGAAAATGCATCCAAAAAGAACACAGAAACATCGGGTCCTACCAAAAAGTCTGATGACTTCAAAACCAACTTCAGCATGCTTAGTCTCAGACACTCCAATGCAGACCAATACAATTCTGTTCATTCAGTACAACAGGTGTCTCAATAAAGCTTGCCAACTTCTTCAGCCTACCTCACACATAACTCAACATGCCATGGTAGTCAGGCTGAATCCCAGAGAATATTTCTAGACACCAATTTAAAGTACTTGTCAGGTTAGATCCAGACCCTGAAGCCATCAATCATCTGTCCTTTGTTTAAGATCTCAAAGAAGCTAGTGGTGCAGTGGTAGACAGGGTCAGAACTATGGTGTAGAGTGTAAAATTTTGTTTGAAATGTATCATCTATGTTTTAAGATGCTTTCTGGAATTCTCCTACTCTTCTTTTATCTCTTAAGAGTAGTTACTGGCAGCAATTGGTGCACCAGACTTAATCCTAGTGCAGCTACTTTTTAAAATATGCCTAACATCTGTAGACAATTCCCAGATGCTATATTTATAAGAGGAGTTCCAACAATTATTAGAAGTTTTTCTGGTATGCCTTGAGCAGTTACCTCATCCACTCTGCCCAGGATGGGAGAACTGCACTGAAATTTAATTGTAACTGTTCTGAAACAAAGATCCTACGTTATGTGCCTCTCCAGCTGACCACCCATGAGTTTAACTGAACAGGAGCTATACCCAAGACACTTGATTTTGAAAAAAAAGGCTGTCAAGTTAAAAAAGGGTAATGATTTGGAAGGGTTAAGTGTTTTAGACTGTCTTTGTGTACACATGTTTAAAAAAGAAAATTTAACATCATAATATCTTAAACCATTTTTCTGTAACAGCTACATGTCAACTCTGAATAGAACCAAGAGAGAATTGATTGTTTTAATACTTCTGGAATTACACAGAAGGGAACTGACTGCTGAAGAGGTTTAGTTCTCTTTCTCTTACACTACATTAAAAAAAAAAAAAAAAGAAAAAAAAAAGAAGAAAATTAAATTTAAGATCCAAGCTCAGATCAAAATAAATCTTAGTCTTAAAAAATGTTTTACAACAATTCAACATTGCAGAGTAAGGCTGGAATATGGCTGCCATGAATGCCAGAAAAGCGTTTATTTTGTCTCTTCAGAATGATGAGTCTCACTTGGTAACCCTTCTCTGTTCTTGCAAGTAATAACAATGAATAAAGAAATGCACTTGGGTGACTTACACAGCACCAGAAACATCAGCCAAATATATCCTCCTAAAGTCTTATCCATACACTACAATGTAAGGATACCTGAATACAGAAAAAAAAAAAAAAAAAAGATATCAGATGAACAGATTATTTGTTGGTGTCTTACAGTTAACAAAAAGCTGGAGAAACTAATGGGCCAGAACACCAGTACACGTGTCCTGTCTACTCTGAGTCCTTTTTCTGCCTTGTGCTAAAAAACATAACACTGCCAAATCATCTGGCAGGCTGTCATTGACCACTGCAACTCCACCTGGTAAAACTTCATTAATCCAAGTCAGGTGCAGAAGATGTATTTGTTCCCTGTTGCATTCCAGCACAAATAGGAACAAAAATGTATGTGCCTAAAGCATCTGGGCTGTTTTAACAGCAATGGGGCTATCTCCGCACTGCCTTTATGTTGTTCCCCCAGTAGTGCAGGACTAAAAAAGAGCTGTATCTAACAATTAACAGGTCCTTGATGGTCTTGAGTCTGAGCAAATGGAAAAGAGAGCTTGCAACAAGCAGGAAGAGCAGAGAAGTCTGTTATCAAGGAGCAGCTAAGCAGGATGGAAAAGATACTCAAGTATTTTTGTTTGGGGCAGCGTGTGTGTCATGGGGATGTATTTTCTGGTTTTACAAAGTAAATGGAGATGAGAAGCCCTACAGTTCGTTTGTTTGTTTTCCCCACCTAGGTCAACTGCAAGCCCCAGCTGGGGAAAGCTGTCCTTTTCCCCAGTAAAGCCCCTTCTTTAGCCTTCACACAGTGATCCACAAACAAAATTTCCACAAATTTCCACACATTTCCAGCAAAGGAGTATCACTGAATGCCAAGAGGAGGTGGCAGGTAGGGTAATTTCTGTGCTCACAGACACAAACAATGCCACATAGAAAGGGCACCCAGCATAGATGGTATGTAGCCAAGGAGGCAAACATGAAATGTTGACAGGCAACAAGCCCAACAGGTTAATCATTGTCTGCCACTGCAGTCTCTGGAATTGTATCCTGCACATACGTAGAGCCAGGCAGGGAATGGACTGGTTAAAGCTTGTGCTCTGATGTAGTCTGGTGAGAGAGCAGTAAGGCCAGCATGGCTGGTGCTGGCTGTGGGAAGCCAGCGGCAAACACACCCACTCCCCTTGCAGCACTGTGTGCAGCCATGCCTCCTGGAAGTGAAGTCTTGCTCTGAGGATGGTGAAGCACCTGCTTGGCAGAACAGCAGCAATAGGGTTGCAAAACATAAAAAAAAAAAAAAAGTGCCCAGCTGCCAGTGAGATGGGCGACACTGGATCAAGGGCTCCTCATCCTGTAGTAGGAATCAAGCCGTTTACCTTCACCACTGAGTTCAGCTGGCAGCACCCCCTTTTAGTTGTTCACCCAAGTGCCCCTGGGCAGTGGTTTGTCTGTCAAAAACCGCATATGGTGTCCCCCAGCAGGACTTGCTCAGCACTTCAGAGGACAGCCGTGATGCCCTACTATGCTTTCTATATGAAAGCTGGTTCTGCCATTTGAAAGGCATCATCAAGCACAGCTTGTTGACGTGGAAGTAGAGCCAGTGCACATTACCGGGCAAGACCCACATCAAAGCAGGCTCTGAGTGCTGAGAACAAAGCACTCAGTCAAGGCTGTGGGTTTCAGTACTGTCATCTCCTGCAGGAAAACTTTCCCTCACTCTGCAATATCCACAACTCAGAGACTCGGGGGGAATACACATAGGGGAAGAAAAATAAGCAATGTTTCTGCTGCTACATAAATACACAACAGCATTCTCAGCACAGGAAGACCTGTAAGCAATACTGTAGCATCAGTAAAAGGACAAAAACAGACTATTGTCCATCACAGTGGCAGATAGTTTCCTCTGGCTGAAATCTGCATCATCTTTATCTGAAAATTAAAGCCAAAGATACACTTAGCATCTTGTTCAATCACAAAGAGACCAAAGAAATCACATAGAAAGACTTCAGGGTTGCATAAATCAAATGCACATGGAGTTGTCTTGTCTTACAGTTCTGTTTGTCCTGGGCCATAGAACTAAGACCACTTGGTGTGAGTAATGATATTTTCAGGAGGCGAGATCTTGAAGATAAAATAATGACACTTGCCCTTGACAGTACTCCAAAGTTGTTCAAATAATCCCTTCAAATCAACATGGCAATGTCACTAACACGTGCCAAGATTGTCTGTGGTTATGGATAAATGCACCTTGATTTGTCTTACAGTAGTGAACCCTCTGAGACTAACTGTATTAGGGCTCAGCCTTGAGGCAAGATAAAAGGTATTAGGTGAGTGCACATGGAACCTGACAGAACTGTGATCCCAACAACACTTGCAGATTTTCACCTGCTTTGATTTACCCTATGCTGGGATCTTCCTTCCCACAGAAACCTTTAGTGTGATCCAAATGCAGTTCTTGTGTCTGGTATTGTCAGTTGTGGAAACTGAAACTGAAAGCTGACTTTCAGGCCACCATTTATTCCTACTGAGCTGAGCTCCCAAGGTTTAGGAAGTCCCCTCTAGGAGCTCCCAGTGTTAGGAAAGCACCTCAGGGTCTCCCCTCAGCACAAAAGCAAGTCAAACACACATACAGTCAGAGCAAAAAAATATCTATTTTCCTGTTTTGCTGTGCCAATCTGGCTCAGGGCTGCCCAGCAGCTCCAATGAACAGCAAGCACAACATTTGCTTCTTCTTATATACCTTTTTTCTCCTCTTTGTCATGTTCTTCCTTTTAACATCCTCATCCCCTTCCAAATTAGTAGTCCGCCTTGTTGATTTATTCCCCAGTGGTCCTGGGTTTGCTGACTTTATTAATTTACTTGATACTTGTGATGCAGGTGTCTTCATAATATCCATACTTAGTCATCAGCTTCTTTAAACTCATACTCTCCTTTTTGGTGTTTCTCATTTCTATGGTTTTACAAGTTTCTGCCTTGTTAGCATAGGTCAGGGCTGGCTATCTGCAATTACAGATACACTGGTATGTCACACACAGACCTTCCAGCACCTTATACTTCCACTCTTCTCCCTGAGCCTTGCTCCAGGGCTGAACTATGGCCCCTCATGTTGCACGATGGACAGGTCATCGTGCACTGCAGTCCTTGGATGTGCCTATGGCTCCTGCAGGGCTCTACACAGCCTATTCACAAGGTGTTACCCTGGGGGAAGGACAAGAAAGAGTGTTTAAAATACATGAAACTGTAGTGTTCAAGCTGTAGTAGTTCAGTGCTAAACCTGCCTCTGTGCATCTCTGTATGTGCATACCACTTTCCTAGAGGGCCCATCCACCTCGTTCGCACTTACCTGGTTCCCCTGGCTGCAGCGAGCCCCTCGTGACTCAGCCACCCCCACCCTCCCAACTCCTGCTGCAAGGCATGGACCGTGGGAGGGCCCTATCACAAACAGACTTGGCGATGGAGGAAAGGCGCACAGGAGCCCTGAGGTGATGCTAAAGGCTGCACAGAGGTCTTCTCTGCTCCCACGTCTCCCCATGGAGCTCCCCACATAGAATTAATCTCAGCTTGCATTTAGGAGCAGCCAGCCTTTTCCAAGAAGAGGCTAAGAAAAGGAGCTTCCCCTTCTGGCTGTTTACTTTCACTTGCTAATCACTAATCACTTCCTACTTCTCTAATCATGTGGCCCTGTGATCTAGCACTAACAGATCATAAGCTTTGCACAGAATTTCCAAGACCCCTGGACTGAGTGAGGCTTCTCAGGTTTGCCCTCTCTGAACCTTCCTTGGCCTGTCTGTAGCTTTGATTTGCTGCCCTTAGCTGTGACAGCAACGTCTCCAACTAATCAGGTGTCTATGGCTACATTTTTTTTCATTTCTGTTTCTCTTTGTGTAGTACAA
>VXAA01003218.1:885-25641 GCA_013399115.1 Anseranas semipalmata
AGGCTGGCACACATACTTATGTTGCTCAAATAAATATGATGTGTGTGTAAAATTTATAGTATTTTTTTCATTACTATATTGTTTTTCATTTGTCTTCTTTACATTTAGAAACAACCTTTTGTATTCATTTCTTGTATAGTTTGAATGTTTCCTAGCATTTTCCTGGACAAGTGATAGCTTCTATTCTACTCCTCAGTGGCATGTAGTCAATGTGGCATTTGTCATGGACCTAAATTTTCCTAAACTCAGTAGCACTTTGTGTTTAAATTTGTAAATTGCATTTTTTCACCTCCAGTTATTGAAGGTGACAATCTGCTGGCATGGGAAAATAAGAGGAAAGGGTTTTACAGATTCTTCTGGAGCTAAATATCCAGATTTCCTCCCATCTAGGTTTAGGCACCTGGCTGAATTCCGTTCAATCTCAGTTAGTTAGATTGTCACTCAGTCTTTCATTGCAGGGTACGGGTGACCTGAAATCCTTATTGCCTTGCAGAAGAATCTAAACATTTCAAGTAATATTAGAAAGGAGCTATAGTAATTACAGTGCTAATTTATTTATCTTAATTACGTATTTAAAGTGAAATGAGGTAGATCTAAGCTCATATGCACTCCATCATAACTCACTGGGGACAAAGAAATAATTGCAACATTTCTTGGATAAAATCTGGGGGGACAATGGATTTATCAAGTAACCAATCTGATTCTTATCTACATTTTTTCATTATGTAATTTTTTCCTCATGTTCATATAAGGTCAGACATTTTTGCCAACAGGTTTATATTTTCCATTTTTGCATTCTCCAAGTTAAATAAAGGAATGTTTTCTATATGAAGTGTGGGGACCTCTATTGGCTTCACATTATTAATTTTATACATCATATACAGTATGACCTTATACAGTGATTATTAAAGGACCAGGAGACCCTGGATTATTTTGCTGATGATCTATTATACCATATAGTTCATCCTTACCGCCATCTGACAGGGATCCACCTGTAAATCAGAACATACAGAAAATGTAAAATAGCACTTCTCAAGTTTATTAAAGTATGATGTATGCTGCCAAACTAAAATCTAATAGGAAACGAAAATATATATATATATTCATATTTTCACATAGAAGTGTTGTGAATCCAATAGAAGCATAGTTAACCTGCAAAACTCAGGTGTGTTTTCCACATCCTTCCAAAATGTAAATATATAACTTTCCCATCCTTTCAAAAACACTTTGAAAGATATCAGTGTTGAAATACAACAGCTGACTCAAATGTATAAAGCATAAGTCAAATTTTATGTAAGGATATATTTTCTACATTTTCCTAGAAACCTCTTCATTTAATTTAAGTTTGTGTACAACACAAAAATTCTAGATATTAATTTTGCTCAAAATCCATTTTGCTATTTACATGTGAGACAATACTTCATTCAAACTTGGACTAGCTATACGGTTTGTATGTAAAGATCAATTTAATTTAGTATAATGGTGTTAAATATGATAGCAAAACTGAGATTCATCTGCACTTCTGATTAATTTCTCAGATCATTGGCACATATTGGAAAGAGCTCTGCTTTTCTAATGGTGGATGAGTGACAGAAAAAAAAAAAACAGTGAACATATATAAACAAAGGTTTGAAATTGTAGATAATCCATTGAAGCAAATTGATGAACTCTATGGGACACAAGTTTGTCAGGAACCAATTTCAAGTAATTTGTTCCACATAGGCCTGTAGAACTGGTGTCGGCTTCCCTGCTGACATTGCAATCTTTCTTTTTCCTGAGATTGGAAACTTCATTACATTGCTATAGTAGCTAGCTGTCTGTATGATTCTTATAAGGTTTGGTATCCCTGGCGAGTGCATTTTCTTTGGTCCCTTTATAAATCAGTGTAGTACATCATGCAGTATTTATCATCCACCAACCATCAGTGGCATAATCAGAGATTTGCACAGCAATGAGATGCTCTTCTTTTTCACGCAAGCGTTGCAATGGCTTCAAGGATCTAGAATAGTCAGAAAAGAAGGAACAGGGCTCAGTGCAGAGGCCAGCTCTGGGACAGAGGGTAATGTGCAAAACCAGAAAGTTATCACCTTCTGATCCCTATTTAGTCAGACAAACATGTATGATGATTGTATGTAAACCATATTACTTTCTTCAAAGGTTTAGATAGCCCATTTATTCACTTTACATCCAGCTGTTCTCATTTGCTCCAGTGCTTAGGGGTGGCTCATTAGACAAGAGAGTATAAGTGATAAAATTGAAGACTATGTACTTGTAGACTTTTGACTCTCATCTCAGGGTAAGCTCTATTTAATATCTTTTTTCGACAGGACGCATGATTCAAAACCTACTTACTCAAGAAACTAATGAGTTCTTTTAATAATAATTGGAATTCAATTCAGTTGGTGGACAGTCATCAATTGTGTCCCCCAGGGCTCAGTCTTGAGCAGTTTTGAGGGCAGTTTTGTTTAAAATTTTTATCAGTGATCTGGATAAGGGGATCGTGTGCACCCTCAGTAAGTTCACAGATGACACCAAGCTTGGGGGGATTATCAATCTGGTTGAGGGTAGGAAGGCTTTGCAGAGGGATCTGGATAGGCTAGATGAATGGGATGAGTCCCATCATATGATATTCAACAAAGCTTAGTGCTGAGTCACTTCAGTCATAACAACCCCATGCAACGTTATAGGCTTGGGAAGAGTTGGCCAGAAAGTTGCCCTGGCAGAAAAGGACCTGGGGCTGCTGGTTGACAGCCAGCTGAACATGAGCCAGCAGTATGCCCAGGTGGCCAAGAAGGTCAATGGCATCCTGGCCTCCATCAGAAAAATCATGGCCAGCAGGACTAGGGAAGTGATTGTCCCTCTGTACCTGGCACTGGTGAGAATCTTGAATCTTGTGTTCAGTTTTTGTCCCCTCACTACAAGAAAGATATTGAGTTGCTCAAGCATGTGTAGAGAAGAGTAGCAAAGCTGGTGAAGGGACTAGAAAATAAGACTTATGAGGAGTAGCTGAGGAAATTGGGGTTGTTTAGGCTGGAGAAGAGGTGGCTGAGGGAAGACCTCATTTTTTCTGCAACTACCTGAAAGGAAGTTGCAGTGAGGAGGGTGTCAGTCTCTATTCTCAGGTGACAAGTGATAGGCCACAAGGAAACAGTCTTCAGTTGCACCAGGGAAGGTTTAGATTGGACATTAAGAAGAACTTCCTCATGGAAAGGATGGTCAAGCATTGGAATAGGCTGCCCAGGAAAGTGGTGGAGTCCCCACCCCTGGAGGTATTTAAGAGACATATGGACATGGCACTAGTGATGGGACTCCATAGGTCAGGTTGATGGGTGGACTTGATGATCTTGAAGATCTTTTCAAAACCTAGATGATTCTGTGATTCTATGATTATGTCCTGAGTCTGTTTCTTATCAAATAAAAAACCGTTCTCAATCAACATTTTGACTTTGCTTATGTTTCCTGCTGTCTAAGGACTGATTTCTTGAGTTTTGTTTTTTAATTTTATAGCTGTCCCTATCACTTTAAAGACTCTAAGATATACGGCATTACATATAAGATTGCCAAGAGGAGCTGTGCTTCTGTACCAACAACTTCTGAAGCAGCTCGAACCCCCTCATACACTGTTAGTACCTCCTTTTCATTTGGGGTATAATTGGCCTCTGATCCTCAATACCCCCGGATACTCCAGAATCCTAGAGGTCGCCCTTGAGTTTCTCCTGGGGTTTTCTGCCAGAGGCTCCAGGGGAGGCCATGCTCCCCAGCTGCGGTGTAAAGTACGTTTTGCACAGCTGGTCCGGTACGGACAGGCCCAAGGGCTACGACACGCGCTTTTTCCTGTTTAATCTGTTCAAAGGCTTGTTGTTGCTCAGGGCCCCACTCGAAATAGTTCCTCTTCCGAGTCACTCAATATAGAGGCTCACAAGCTGACTATAGCCTGCAATATGCATTCTCCAGAATCCCACAATGCCTAGAAAAGCCTGTGTTTCCTTTTTGCTACTTGGCGGAGACATAGCTGTTATTTTGTTGATCAAATCTATTGGGATGTGGTGACATCCATCCTGCCATTTTAACCCCAGGAACTAGATTTCCTGTGCAGGTGCCTTGACCTTACTTTGTTTAATGGCAAAACCAGCTTTCAGGAGAATTCGGATTATTTTCCTCCCTTTCTCAAACACTTCTTCTGCTGTGCTGCCCTATACAATGATGTCATCAATTTACTGCAGGTGTTCAGGAGCTTCCCCCTGTTCCAGTGCAGTCTGGATCAGTCCATGGCAAATGGTAGGGCTGTGCTTCCACCCCTGGGGCAGCCGATTCCAGGTGCACTGGACACCCCTCCAAGTGAAAGTACACTGTGGCCTGCACGCTGCTGCCAAAGAGATCAAGAAAAACACATTAGTGATCTCTTTTGTGGCAAACCACTTGGCTGCCTTTGACTCCAGTTCGTATTGAACTCTAGCATGTCCGGCACGGCAGCACTCAGCAGTGATGTGCGTTTATTCAGGCCACAATAGCCCACTGTTAGCCTCCACTCTCCATCAGACTTTCACACTGGCCGTACGGGAATGTTAAAGAGTGAATGAGTCTTGCAGATCACTCCCTGGCTCTCCAGTCAATGAATCAGCTCATGGATGGGAATCAGGGAGTCTCAGTTAGGGTGATATTGCCATTGGTGAAGCATTGTGGTAGTGATTGGCACCTGCTGTTCTTCAACCCTCAGCAACCCCACAACAGAAGCATTTTCTGAGAGGCTGGGCAAGGTACACAGCTGCTTAATCTTCTCCATACTTAAGGCAGCTATGCCAAAAGCCCACCAGTACTCTTTTGGGTCCTTAAAGTATCCTCTCCTGAGGCAGTCTATGCCAAGGATGCACGGAGCCTCCGGGCCAGTCACAATGGGGTGCTTTTGCCACTCATTCCCAGTTAGGCTCACTTCAGCCTCCAGTACAGACAGCTGTTGGGATCCCGCTGTCACTCCAGAAATACAGATGGGTTCTGCCCCCTGCTAGCCTGATGGCATCAGGGTACACTGTGCAATGGTGTCCACTTACAGAGCCTTGTACTCCTGTGGGTCCGATGTGCCAGGCCATCAGATCCATACAGTCCAGTAAATTTGGTTGTCACTTTCCTTTGCCTAGCCAGAGGCAGGGCCCCTCTAGTCCTGGATGGAGTATCTATCACTTAATCCTTGCACATGCGAAGCAGAAGTCCCCTCATCAGGGTCAGAAGTAACATCAGCCCTTCTACCCCCACTGGGGGACTGCTCAATAGGAACTGGAGCCATAATTTTCCTAGAAGAACCACTTTTGGCTGCTATATTTCCTTGCAGTTCATGTATCTGAGCTTCTAGGGTCAAGGTAGGTTCACTATCCCATTTCCTCATGTCCTACCTGTGGTCGTGCAGATAAAACCACAGTGTGCCACATGCTGTGTGTCCATGATACTCTCTCCCTCAAGCAGGAGAATGCTGACTTTTAATGGCTGAGATACTGGTCCACATGGGTGTGGAGGAAGACATATCTTCTTCGAGGTGGTGGACCTGTTAAAACAGCTTCTCCACAGCCAAGATGCAGGCCCGCAGGAGGACAGAGTTTTTCTTCATATTGCTGTAGTTGGCTGGACATACCCTCCACTGTTGGTCCCATTCCATCTCTCCAATTCATCACTGCCAGAGTGCTGGCATATGACTATGGTGTGCTGCATACAAACTTCCACCACGTGGACCGTGTGCACTGGACTTCATTGGGATCTATGGGTGTCTGGTCATTTTCCAAATCACTATAAACCATCTCCAGCACAGCTAATTCCCTCAGGTGCCAAAGACCTTTCTCCATGGTGGTCCACTTGCCTAGTTGATGTCCAATATCTGCCTTGAAGGGGTACCTTTCCTTCACTCCTGACAGGAGTCGCCTCCAGAGGCTGAGAACCTGTGTCTCTCTCCCAATTGCTCTATCCATGATCCTTTTCCCAGAGAGGGATCCCAGCTGCTTGGCTTCCTTGCCTTCTAGTTCCTGGCTATCGGCCCCAGTATCCCAGCATCAGAGCAGCCAGGTGAGAATGTGCTCACCTGGGTGTCGGCTGAAATCCTTTCATATGTCGCACAACTCACTCAGGGATAGGGATCAAGTGGTTTCTGACCCATCTATGATTTCTGTCTCTTCTTCCTCCTGTATTTGTGATGGCTCTGCTTTAGAGCTGCCTGCCCCTTCCACTTCTGCCTCCTGGAACTTCTCAGGAGGAGCTCCTTTCTCTCTTACTAAATGAGCTGACTTCCGCTTCCATTGTTTCGCCTTCACTATGGGGGCAAATGATACCATCGACGGTTGGCCCCCTGGTTTAGCCACAGTGCCTGTTACCTGATCATTGGATTCAGAGGCCTCCTCCTCCCCTTGAGGGTGCTGGACAGTGTTAACCAATGTTTGACAGGCGCAGGCCAGGCCCCAGCACAGTGCAGCAAGCTGCCTGTCTCCGGCATTGCCAGGGTCAGGGCATATGTCTTTCAAACATTCTATCAGTTTTTTAGGATTCTGCACTTGTTCAGGGGTGAAGTTCAAAACCATTGGAGGAGACAACAGTGACAAGTACCTGCCCATATCCTCCCACACACCTTTCCACCCCCCCACCCCCCCACCAGTGGTCCTGGGGCAGATTCCTGAGTGGTATTCTTAACTAATTGTTTAACCATAGGAAGGAACAGAAACACATTCTGAAGACCTAGCAATAGGATTATGTTGGTTACCCACGGACGTTCAAAATACGCAAAAGCTGCTGTAATTAGCCCATAGGGAAAAAAGAAGGAGGTACCATTCCTGATATCCTCCACCAACTGACTTCCAAAGGAGGAAAAAGAGAGAGTGTAGTTGTTAATATTCTCCAAGAGATAGTTCCTAAAGGACAGAGATGATAGCAATGCAGGGCCTGAATACCAGATTAGGCTCAAGGCCAGTGCTTTACAGCACAGTGAACTGAAGAAAAACAAACACAGCCTTTAACAAACTGTCAGATCTGATATATAGGAAAAGGTAGAACATGGCATGGATCACATAAAACAGGATAACGTAGAAAAATATTAAGAGCAAACGAGACAACATTGTGACTAGCAACTGTTAACTAAGTATGATAATTCTAAGTTCCGTCTAAAGCACTCTGACCAAATGTATTGTTATCTCAACCTTTCAAGCCCCACGTTGGGTGCCAAAAAGGACTGTGGTGGTTTTACCCTGCTGGGCAGCTGAACTCCACCACAACTGCTCTCTCACTCCCCCTCCTCAAAAGAAGAGGGGGAGAAGAAAGTAGGATGGAAAGGAAAAGGCTTATGGATTGAGATAAGGATAATTTAACTGAAGGGAAAGGAAAGAGGAAGAAAAACAAGCGAAGGCCATGCAGAAGCAAAAAGGGAAAAAAAAAAAATATATTGTCTACTTCCCATGAATGAACAATGTTTGACCACGTCTTGGGAAGCAGGGCCTCAATACACGTAGTGGTTGTTCGGCAGGACAGACGTCTTCATAACAAGAACCCTCCTTCTCCTTTCCCTTTTCCAGCTTTTATTGCTGAATGTGACACCACATGGCGTGGAATATCCCTTTGGTAGGTTTAGGACAGCTGCCCTGGTGATGTCCCCTCCCCACCTCTTGCCCACCCCCAGCCAGGCTCTGGGGGGTTGGGGAGAGCCTTGGTGCTGTGCCAGCACTGCTCAGCAGTAGCCAAAACACTGTTGTCATACCAGCACTGTTCTAGCTACACATGCAGAGCACAGCACTGTAGGGGCTGCTGTGGGGAAAGTTAACTCCATCCCAGCCAGACACAGTACATCTTTTTAAGCGAGTTCTGTGGGTAATGATGCTTGACTTATCCATTTTATGTTTGTCATATAGGTAGCAGAACTCGGACTGAAAAATCTTTATAAACTGCTTTCTTCTGATTAAGATCTGCACCCTGGATTTAGATCCTGAAATCAGGGCCATATAGATCAGATCCTCCCTTATTCTGAGACCTTCATTTCCATGGGGAAAGCATATTGAAAATAAAAATAAATATTAACTAAATATATTAACTTACACTAATGTGAATTTCTAAACTTTTTTTTTTACTTTTGTGTTTCTTTCAGATAACTAAACATCATAAATTTTATCTTTTTTCCCCACCCATTGAAAGTTCTGTAAGACAAGCCGAAGAGTCTAAACCCAAGAATGCCTTTCAAAGCTTTAACAACACTGTAGAAATACACATATGATTATTGAGGAAACTATCCACAGTATTGCACAAGTAAGAAGTAAAAACAACAGGACTAATTGGATGGTAAAACTGTTTACTGGTGGAGCAGGAGAATATTCATGTGTCTGAGTTGGCGAAAGGCCTTGAAAAATGTTATTGCAGATCATGGCAGGAACTAGAGTAACTTGGATATTTTCTTGGATGTCTCACATCTTTATATCTCCACCAGAATTAAAATGGATTTGAAACCTCTCTCTGGTGTTGTCTTCGGTTGGCTCTTGTGTCTTTTATATTCATAGAAGCTTCACATGCTACACTTGATTATTTTTCCTCCTGTACTCAAAAGCCTGTCTTTATCTACCAGGCTTCATTTTGGAAAATTTCTTTCTCTTATATTTCCAGGAGACTCAACTGCACCAGCACTCCTTCCCTACTTTGAACCAATAAAATACTACAGCATTATTTGCAAGTCAAATGTTCTTTTGTTGGGCCTTTTTTTTTTTTTCATAACTGATTTATTTCATCTAACTTTGTGTAACAACTCAAAACATTCCAATAAAAGTGTACGTAAACAGCATATAAATATACTTACAATTCATACTGCCGGTGGTGGTTTTACCCTGCTGGGCAGCTGAACTCCACCACAGCCACTCTCTCACTCCCCCTCCTCAAAGGAAAAGGGGGAGAAATACGATAGAAAAGGGCTCAAGGGTTGAGATAAGGACAGGGAGATCACTCACCAATTACTGTCACGGGCTAAACAGACTCAGCGTGGGGAGATTAATATAATTTCTTGCCTATCATTTGCAGACTAGAGCAGTGAGAAACTACACGCAAACTAAAAACACCTTCCCCCACCCACCCTCTTCTTCCTCCTCCCCCTGAGCAGCGCAGGGGAAGGGGAATGGGAGCTGCGGTCAGTCCCTAACGCTGCGTCTCCGCCGCTCCTTCACGGTCACTCTGCCCCTGCTCCACGTGGGGTCCCTCCCACGGCATGCCGTCCTTCCCGAGCTGATCCTGCATGGGCTGCCCACAGGCTGCAGCTCTTCCAGAACTGCTCCCATATGGGTCCGTACCACGGGGCCCATCCCTCAGGACCAAACTGCTCCAACATGGCTCCCCCACGGGCGGCAGCTCCCGACAGGCCTCCTGCTCCTGCGGGGGCTCCTCTCCACGGGCTGCAGCTCCGGCCCGGGGCCTGCTCCTGCGGGGGCTCCCATGGGCCGCAGCCTCCTTCAGGCCACATCCACCTGCTCCATGGGGGCTCCTCCATGGCTGCAGCGTGGAGATCTGCTCCGTGGGGTCCCCATGGGCTGCAGGGGGACGGCCTGCTCCACCATGGGCCTCTCCACGGGCCGCAGGGGAACTTGTGCTGCGGCGCCTGGAGCCCCTCCTGCCCTCCTTCTGCACTGCCCTGGGTGCCTGCAGGGCTGCTTCTCACCCCTCTCTCCCAGCTGCTGTGGCGCAGCAGTTTGTTCCCTTCCTTAGCTCTGCTCTCCCAGAGGCACACCCAGCGTCGCTCCCTGGCTCGGCTCTGGCCAGCGGCAGGTCCCTTTTGGAGCCGGCTGGAGCTGGCTCTGGTCTGACATGGGGCAGCTGCTGGGCTCTGCTCACAGAATACACACCTGCAGCCCCCCTAACCAGTAAAACTATCTGCTATTTTTTAAATACTTGTTAGTCTCCTTCAGCTGATTTTTTTTCAATCTTTCATTGAGTAACTGAAGTGACCACTTCTGTCAATTTGTTTTTACTGTGACTTTAATGATCATAAAATGACAGGCAAGTGAGGAAATTACTATACACTTACATTATGTATGTGGGGAGTGGGGGGTACAGCAGACAAGGTGGGGGTATGCAAGTGAGCTGCTTGCACAAAGTCGTATTATAGAGTGAGTAGATTATTCCTACGGCTAAGGCTCAAATGTGTTTCCTAACTATTTAATAATGCTGCGTTGTGGACTGTTGTTATCTTCCCTTGAAGACATACAGCTTTTCAGTCACTGTGTGCACTTCAAGCATTCCAGCCCTGAGCCCATACAAATTACAAGAAAAGCAGAATAACCTCCTCATTCTCACATGTGCTGCTTTTATTTAAAGAGCCATTCCAAGTGGTCTAATGCCAGCATTCTACCCTGAGGACTTCTTCATCTCATTCGCAGATGTCTGGCAGAGATTACAAACTTACACAGTGGCCTGCTCACCAGTTTGAGTCCATACACAACACCCAACTGATGAGCCACCGACTGACATCACCACCAGGCTCCCTATTAATGTTAGATGTAAATGAGCCCCTCCAAAAGCTAGAAATGCCAGCATCATATGCAAGACTTGTGTTAAACTGTGTCAGAAAAATAAAGCGAAAAATGTACACCCACTAATCATTCAGTGGGAACTTTTACATTCAGCCTCACTCTATAGAATACAATTTACACTTCCTGTAAGCAGCCAACCCAAGCTGAAATGTCCTTATCAGCTAGTAACAGGTGTGCCTCCAGTGAGCTCTCAATTGCACAGGAAGAATGTGAGAGAAAAAAAAAAAAAAATAGGGTAGCCCCTGACCCAGGGTTCTACTCCTCCACAGAGAAGGAGGACATTTCCAAATGCTTGTATGAATCAGCAGGCACATTCTCTCCTGACATTAATGGGCATGTAAACTAGAGGCTTGTACCAGTCATATGTCTTTTAGTTGTCTCATCTTGTACATGAATCCTCACTTAGGAACTGTCTTCTGCAAGACAGTTATTAACTCGAGCTACTTACCAGTGGGAAGCCAAATCTCTCTTTTCCCAGAACCCAAAAGCTACTTTCCTGGCCTGCTTCATTCCTGCTTACGTCCCTGCCAACAGAGAATACTGAACTGGGAGGATGGCTGGACACGAACAAATGGCCACAAATGGTCTCTCTGTAATGAAAAATCTCTGGCTGAAGCTGGCCAGCTGGTTAATAATTGCAAGGACCTCCTTCTGAGTACTGCTGTTCTAGTTGTTTTCTCTAAATCCAGCTCACTGTTTCTTTTAGCACTTCTGCCTGAGGCCAAGGACTACATCAATCTGCAAGAGTTAATGTCTCCTTTTTCAGGGAACAATCTGAACAGTTGTTAAAAACTTCACTCCTGATTTAGGAGAACTGCTCCTTACATGGCATGATGCTTCTAAGTGCACTAAAACACAGCCTGGGTGTAGGGAAGTTGAGAATGAGGGGTGTTACATGAGCTGAAACTTAACATTCTTGAGATAATTAAAGCCCACATTCTGCTGTCAGAAATTTGCATTATGCTCCCATTTGACTCTAACCAGATCCCACTGGTTAAATGAGAATTACACCATTAGCTTAGGATCAGGTCCATTGACTTCAGAGGATGTTAAACCCTGACATATGACAGCAAGAAGAAGATAAACTAATGGAACACCAAAAACAAAACAAAACAAAAAACAAAACCCAACAACAACAACAAAAACCAACTAAATATAAATTAATGTCTCCATTATTTATTAAATATGTAAATTTCAATTCCACAAATATTTAAACTCTGCTTATTCCATATATTAAATTATTCTGGCAGTACATACATGAGTTGACTTTGAGCCTTTGAGAGGGGAGAGTGCTGATTTGTAGTAAAGGAACATATGCTCTGTAATAATGATGTGAGTCATATGATACCAAGAACATAAATTGTAATGCATAAAACCATTTTTAAATATTCCCAATTTAATGTGTGACATTTTATTGATGATAATGGAATTAATGTGCATTCTAAAATTATAAATTCACAACTGTTTGCATTTTCTTTTACAACTTACATTGAACACATTTTCTTTTTTTAAGTCAACTAACCAGCCCAGTGAATCTTGCATCAGCTCCTTTCCTTTTAATGACACACCCATATATTTAGCAGTTGTCAGGATCATCTACCTTGCCCATTCCACTGACAGGATCAGATATTTTATTTGGTTTCCTCCACCATCTTCTCAAGGGTTGCAAATTAAAACTTCATGCTCTTATACTTCATTTCTTTTTAACATTGTTATTATGCTCCTGTAGCACTTTGAATTGTCATCTCTGCTCTTCCACTAACACCAAACTTTCACCCAGTTTGCCAGTTTGAACCACAAATGTTTGTCTGTTTTTCTGTGTGTGATTTACCCACGTAATTACTTCTACTAGCTGACCTGTTACTACATGTTCCTTGAAATCATTTCTCCAGAGAACCCAAAGGCAAATGGCCCAGGTAATAGTGATTAGGTTGAATCAGAGCTCTAGTTTAAGAATTAACCACATTCAGACCACCAGTCTGTGCATACTATTGATTTATGTACTGGATTTATCCCTCCTCCCCCCTAATATTTATTTATTTATTTATTTGGTTATACTGATTTGCTGTTCAATGTCCCAAATTATTTTGAAAGGAGTATTTTATGAAGGAAACATGAAGGAAGGGAAGAGCAAAGAGCTGAATCTACCTTATTAGCTGCAATTAAGTACAGGAAAAATCTGGAAAAAGCTACAATTTGCAGTAAATACGCTATCCTTGGGAGAAATTAAAACATTAATTTACTTCCATAAATACAATGTACATATTACTCAAGTATTAATAGGAGCAAATGTCTGACATGCCTATAGGCCTTTGAGTACTATTACACAAGATAGAGTTAAATGTAAAAGAAGAATTAGTTTGTATGCTCAGAGTATTCACACCTCATGGTATTTTTTTGTTTCTTTACATTTCTTACATTAACTTATCAATGCATAATATTGTTAAATAAGATGGTGAATTGTTTTTGTCCTTTCTTTTTAGTGAAAGAAATAATGTACAAATTAGTCAATACTGTATTTGCATAACTACTTTCTGACTCATTTATGTGTTGGCAATAATTTTCTGTTACAAATAAATAAATAAATAAATAAAAAGAAACAAAGAACTCTTATTGCAATTTTGTCTTATGAAAAGTGTTTGTTCCTCATTTTCTGTGTTTCTTCTAATTACAGATCTGATTGGCTACATATGCACAATCAGAGCAGCTGTGATTGGTTGCACATTCACAGGGTTCTGCTTTATTATCTTTCAAATTTGCATAATCATGCAATTATCTTAACAAGCCCAGGCTTTCAGTGGAAGTGGATGGGCAATTATACATGAGAGATGGATTTCTAATTTAATGCAATCTAAAATATTATATATATACATAAATTGCATAGAAAACATATTGCAATCTACTGGATACATCTGAAGAATTCTATGCTTCACTCTAAATGTGTATGAGATTTCCATGGAGGTACACTGGCACCTGCCTTCAGAATCAGCTTTGAATCTTACCTCAGAGACCATACTTGTTAGGAAAAAAAGTGTTGTGAAAAATAACTCAATAAGAGGTGGATACTTCATGTTTCTGAGAATATTTGTTGCCACAAACATTCCTTTGAGATCTTCTGTACATCAGTACAATACAAACACTTCCCTAGTGTATTGGAAAGCGTACTGAGAGGCTTTTTTGTTGACAGTTTCATGATTTGTACAAATAGATAAATTAATGCAAAACGTGAATTATGTTAAGTGAATTATTTCCTTTAAATGAAATGTAAATTTTGTTAATTTTTCTTAAGTACATATTACAGAGGAAATTTAATTCAGAGTTAAATCTAGAAAGAATGATAACATGCCTTCTTTCCAGTCTAACTCTGAAACTAAGAACATGGATTCCAGTTTTATTGAATAATAGTTGAAAACAGCAGAACTGGCTACTGTTGTTACTACTTCTTGCAACTTTTTATTCCAACAGTGCTCAGACACTCTCTCAGGGACCACTGTTTGCCCACACTAGATATGTACATATGAATGTCTGGTTAGAGACCGAGAAGAGTAATGTCTTCTGTGCACTCTGGACAGTTTTTGCATCTTTCACACCATATCTTCTTATCTAAGTCAATCGGGCATTCATTATTGCCAAAGCCAGTTGCAATAAAGCAGTTAGGTATAGCTTCTTGAAACTGCTGAGATGGTCCTTTAAACTACTTCTAAGCCAAATGATTTGTATGTGAACACTTTACATACCTCAAAATATGCCCCACATTTCCTTCATATGCTTGATTTTTTAATTTACATTTGTACATTCTGTACCTATGGATTAGTTCTTGAAAGGTGAAAACTTGTTTTAACCTTATTCATGTTAAAGAAAGGAAAAGAACAAAGGTACCACCAAGGTTTTCAGTTTCACAGTGATCATACGCCAGTTTATCAGACCTTTAATTTGTAGGCAAAGCAAGCTGATTGTCAGAAGTAGCCACCATTTAGTAGCTCTTTCAATAGATAGTATTTCAAGGTTCTCAGCAATTCATCTAGCCTGCAAAGTGGTTCTCTTAGAGAAAGGGAGTCAATTGTCTGAAGAACATTAATAATTTCAACCTGACTGCAGTTCATTCATGCTATCTTGTGATGTGTAATGTGGTTTTAAAGCAGAATCTCCTAAACCTCCTGTTTGGTTTGTGTAAGTAATCAGGCAAGAAAACATAATTGGAATTCATAGAAAAATGTAAGTTATTCAGATAATTGTGTTTTATTTCTATTGCTTCATCAAAGTATCACAGCTGATGTAGGTATAGGAGGTAGGTATATTTCAGAAAGACTTGTTTTAGTGTGTCCTGTGAGAATAACAGAAGATGGGACCTGAGTTACAATTTTGGCAACAGTCAGCAAATACAAGCATGTTTATACATTATTTTCTCACCAGATAATTACACATACGAGAAAAAAATACGTAAGTCCTTAGGCTGTCCTTTCCTCTTCAGGTATGTCTCTTGGCATGGTCCTCTAAAACATGCTCTAGGTGGCCCTGCCTGAGCAGAAGCTTGTACCAAATGACCTCCAGAGGTCCCATCCAACCTAAACCATTCTGTGATCACTCAAAATGTAGAACATACATTTTCAGAAGAATAAAAATAAGTAAGTAAGTAAGTAAGTATGTTTTGGAAGCTTGAGCAAATGTTATTCCAAGACAAGCCTTTTAAAACTGATGAAGAACTCCAAGGTGTATTTGAGTTCCATGTGAATTTTGCAAGAACTCATCACTACTAGGGTATGGTCATAGTGACCGTAATCAGATATGTAGATGAAACACTGACTTCTGGTAAAGAGAGTGGAATCAAAGCCTTCCAGGAAAAATGAGGCTGAGTTGTTTCTGCTGTCTGTTAAAGTTGCTCAGATACATCCTAATCTGTACCAGCAGCACAAGGCCGGTCACCTCACAGTAATGCAGTAATCTTGTCATGCACGCAAAGCAAAATATCACACGCTATGATCAGATTAAATTAAAACAATTTAGCATTTTGGAAGTTCTCATATGCATCATAGCAAATCAAACAATGAAAGCTTAGCAAGAGGTCTTAAAGTCTGTAGTTTTAAAACCTTTTGTTCCCATGTATGTGTGTGTACACACATCACTATTTCATATCAAGGTGCCTTACATGTAGATATTACTTACTGACTGACTGATTTCTTTCATTTTTGAATCAGGAATAGGAAGCATATTGCTTGCCTTATGTGTGGAGCCTAGAAGCTTGTCTCACTAAAAAGCTTAAGCAAAAGCTTTTTAATATTAATTCAAAATATTATTAACAGAGAGACATTGTAAGCATCAAGAACAGAGCTTTAAAGAGGCATTTTGAAAATAATATTTCTGTATATTGGCTACCTAAATCTCTCCAATAAAAAAGTGAAAAATCTTCATTCATCAAATGTTTCCTTTACAGTGCAGGATCTGGATCCAAAGAGTGCCACATGAGAATTCATATATTCCAATTTATATATTTCAAAGTAGATACTAAATAAATAATTCTTCATATCTCAGAATAATGCATTGACCTTAATTGTTTTTTAATAACCCAAGAAAAAAATGGTTAAGTAAATAAAATAGGACTGAAGCAAATAGAATAAGACTGAAAATATTTAAGCTGGCAAAGGACAAGTCTAATGAACACCGTTATAAAAAGTAATGCATTTATTCTTTAAGCAAACCTAAAAATATTGTTGTTTAAAATTACAGTTGTTGATAAGATTTCCATTTTCCTATATACACATCTAAAATCTTTCAGCAAGGGGGAATAAAGTAGCACTACTTTCTGTATCTGAATTTCTGATTGAAAATCCAAGTTCGGGCTTCAATGACAATAGGTGCAATTTTCATTGCCTTTAGAAACTGTTATCTTCATGAACTATAAAAGACAGACAAACACGGTCTTTCTGGATAGTTGGATAGTTGCATACTGAGGATGTCAAAACAACTATGAAATCTTCCAAGGTTTTCATGTCATTGACACTGTCTGTGACAAGGAAGGGAATTTTCTTTCTTTCTGTCTTTCTTTTCTTCTTTCTTTCTTTCTTTCTTTCTTTTTTTGATGCTTTCTCCTATCCACTTATTAAATAACACCACTTGCATCTTCTTTCTTTTCTCTTCAGCAGTTGTACCACTGCTGTTGTGCTTTTTACTCTATGTTTTTCCCTTTCCCTTTCTCTGCTGGAGTACAGATAATAAGTATTATTTCAATTTAGGGAAGTGCCTACCAGAAAACATCTAATACATTTGTATTTGGGTAAACCCGGTATATAACAGTCCCTAACTATAAAGCACAATAAAGTAATGAAATTAGAAGTGCTATGATATACACAGCAGCAGAAGTAACTCGGGTAGTATCATTCTGGACAACTTTTCATATTCTTTCATATACTTTTCATATTCTTTTCATATTCTTTTTGTACCTGTGTTGCTAACAGAATATTTGACAATTATCATTCTGTTTAGACCATAGACTCTCCAATTCTGATCACCATGTGCAGATGATGGAGGCAGAGACCAACATCTTTGCTTAGTTTCTTTCACCTGTAATGAGATAACACATATAACAATGCACAATAAAATAGCTGTTTCAGCAAAACAGAATTGAAACATTGGCATTACCACCATCAGTGAAAATACTAAGATAGTGCATAGACCCAGCACCCAGAGTAAATTTCTTCTGGGATGCACAGGATACTCTTCATCTAATTTGTCTTTTCAAAGGAAAATTTTGTCTCTGTCTACTAAAACAGACCAAAGTAATGCAGTATGACCCTTTGCCTGTGCTGTGCTGCCATCAGAAAGGAAAGAAATGCAGAGCTGTAGCGGGCAGCAGCTGGGCTCCTCTGGCTTTTCAAAAAGGGCAGCTTCCAAAGAATATAGCAGGGGAGAAGCTTCAACCCTCCATCTAGGAAAGTTACAATACAGAAGAAAAACTTTTGCCCTTTTTAGTTGGCTAACCAAGGCCTCGGGCTCCTGGTATACTGCTGTGAGGAGTCCTAAAGAGAACAGAATAAACCCACCGAAATTAGGGCAGCTGAACATGCCTTCTGGAGTTTTCTAAGGTTCCTTCAACTTAATTGTATCCCAGAGGCAAGCACATTTTGTGGGAAGGGCTGAATCCTACCTTGAGTTACAGACTATTGGTTAGGATGTACATTCAGGGTTGCATAGCTTGCTTCTGAGCAGTGTTCACACTGACCTCACCGGATGTTAGCTATCTGTATTAGAAAGAAAATAAATGCCTTATACAATAAATAATCTTAATATTCTCTCAACTTTAATAACCCATTGTAATTACATGCCGGATTACTCAATGGGAAAGTCTTTTCCTCAGGCTACTGTTAGTCCTGGTTACAATATGGTTTCTCTCTCTTTCTTCAACTTCTATTGTTTTACCTGTGTGCTGCTTTGTTCTTCCCTCCATGTTTTCATCCTTTTCGTGTCTGCAGAGAGTGGAATGGGACATCCAAAAAGTCAACATCCAGCTTTACAATTGACATAGGAACAGTGAGACTGTTCACATCTTGCTGAATAAATCTGTCTGCAAATTCCTGCTTGAGTACATTTAGTTTACTTTTGGCCTATTTTGTTTCACAATGATGTGGGCTTGGTATATATTTGTTTCACAAAACAAAACAACAACAAAAAAAACTGCAAGGTGAAATCCTGAATAGCCTGAATATATAGTGAATACCAAAATATCAAAAGAATGTATCATAGATCCATCAACAGCAAACTTTGTTAAACTTCATCTTAATAAGCTGACAGCATATCTGTATGTGACTTCTCTAAGTATAAGTTAAGTTCAATAAATGTGCAGAGAAACTCAGTGGGATAGGATATGTCCCTTCTTATGCTTATTTGAAAACTTCAGTGAAAAAGAAAAAGAAGGGAAGGAAAGGGAAGGGAAGGGAAGGGAAGGGAAGGGAAGGGAAGGGAAGGGAAGGGAAGAGAAGGAAAGGAAAGGAAAGGAAAGGAAAGGAAAGGAAAGGAAAGGAAAGGAAAGGAAAGGAAAGGAAAGGTCAAATCTTCCATCTGTGCATACTTGTTTATGCCCCCAAATTAAACAAGCCAAAGAGCTGTGGCAAGGAGTCACTGTCTCTCAGCTGGATGCTCTACCACTAATGGGGAGCAGAGTGCAAATTCCACACAGTGGAGTATGTTTTTCATGTGGTGACTCAATATTTTTCCAATTTGGACCCAAAGAAACTCTAAGCAGAAACATCACTTTTTCTTAAAAATATTCATTTTCAGGGGAAAATCTGCTTTTTTGTTCTTTTTTGTTTTTGTCGTTTTGTTGTTGTTGCTGTTTGTTTGTTTGTTTTTTGCATTTCTCTGTCACTGCTTTCATGAATACCACACAAATGAAATGCTGCTCTCTCACAGTTTGAAAAGAGAGAAGGAAAAATAACTCCTTTTTTTTTTTTTTTTTAATGGGTTGCTCTTTCTGCTTACTTCTTCCCCTGGGGAGCACAGAGACCCACCCGGGGCCAGCAGCTCTCTAGGGAGCGGCTGACGAGATGTGGACAGGGCCAGCAGTAACGGCAGCCATCCCCCACTCTCCCATCAGCACCCCTAGGGAGTGTGAGGGACCAAAGCAGGCAAACAGGGTGTGGCACAGCAGTTGGTGTGGCAGTTGGCGCAGGGAGGGCGCCCCTTCAAGGGGGGGCCATTGCAGCGGCCGAGTGTGAGGCGCCAAGTATGCTTTAACCCAGTGACTGGGCACCGTTCTGTGACTGATTGCACAGGCCTAGGGCGCTCACCGTACCTGACCCTCGAGGCAGAATGGTGGGCACTCGTCTCAGGGCAAAGGCTGCGGCTCCAGCTGGGGTTCTGCATCATTTGCCCCAGCGGTGGCCGATGCCTCCACCCAGATGGAGCTGCTGAAGGGAGAGCCTGCGGTGCAGACCTCAGGCTGCAGGAAGTGCCCAGACCTTCCTCCTGAGGCAGGGACAGGCGGCAGAGCTGCCTGCAAAAGGCTGCCCAGGTGGAGGACCACCAGGTGGCTGAGCTGCAGGAGGCTGTGACGAGGCTGCTTAGCATCAGGGAAGCTGAGGAGAAGTTAGACAGCTGCATCCTAGCACAGCCCATGACAAAACAGCCCAGAACTCCTTCACTGGCACTCACAGAAGGCAGGGGTGCCAATATCACAGGAAGGTGGAAGCTGGCAACAGCAAGGACCAGCAGGAGGAAGAGTCTTTCCCAAAAGCCTAAGGTGCCCTTGCAGAACTGCTTCACCCCTCTGCAGACTGAAAAGGAAAGACCTGTTGCAGGGGGGTGGAGCTGAGTAAGGCAGCCTGATCTGCTCCCCGCATAACAACCAGTGCAGCCAAGAAAAGGCGATGGGTTACAGTAATAGGCAGCTCTCTTCTGAGAGGTACAGAGGCACCCTTCTGCCGACCTGATCCACTCGAGAGAAGTCTGCTGCTTACCAGGGGCTCGTATCAGGGATGTCACCAAGAGACTGCCAAGCCTCATACAGCCTAAGGACTATTATCCGCTGCTGTTGTTTCACGTGGGCACCAGTGATGCTGCCAGGAGCTGCAGTCTGAGAAGTATCAAGGGGGATTACAGAGCCCTGGGAGCAGCAGTGAAGGACTCAGAGCACAGGTAGTTTTTTCATCAGCCCTCCCGGTCACAGGGAAGGGGACTGAAAGGGCCAGTCGAATCTCGCAAATCATCAGATGGTTACAAGACTGGTGCCACAGGCAGGGGCTCAGCTACTTGGACCATGGGAGTCACTTTGAGAAACCTGGTCTGCTGGGGGCTGACGGGGTCCACCTGTCAAAGAAGGGGAAGAGCATTTTCAGTCGCAGGCTTGCCAAGCTGGTGAAGAGGGCTTTAAACTAAAGTTGCTGGGGGTGGGGAACCTCAATCCATCCCACTCCTCCCGGTTTGATGCCAGTGTCAGCGATAGATGCCCAGAGCCTGGAGAAGGGTCCTGGGTCAGCAAGAAAGCACCTGAAGAGCAGCACAAAGGAATTCCAGCCACTCCAGGCAGAAAGTCAACTTAATCAGGAGCCCGTCTTAAATGTGTGTATGCTAACTCACGTAACATGGGGAATAAACAGGAGAAGTTAAGATGTACGCACACCTGCAGGGTTATGACTTCATTGGCATTACAGAGCCATGTGGGATGGCTCACATAACTGCAGTGTTGGAACAGAAGGCTCCAGGCTCTGTAGGAAGGACAGGCAGGGGAGACGAGGAGGGAGCATTGCCCTCTGTGTCAATGAGCAACTGGAGTGCATGGAGCTCTGCCTTGGGATGGATGAGAGCTTACGGGTCAGGATTCAAGGGAGGGCAGGGACAGGTGACATTACAGTGGGGGTCTGCTGCAGGCCACCTGACCAGGAAGACCAAGTGGATGAGAAAGTCTACAGACAGATAGGAGCAGCCTCACTTTCACAAGCCTTGGTCCTCATGGGAGACTTCAGCCACCCCTGATATCTGTTGGAAGGACAGCACAGCAGGGCATAGGCAATCCAGGAAGTTCTACTGCTTGGTAGAGTATCATGGGGCAAAGCCCTGGAGGGAAGAGGCACCCAAGAAAGCTGGGTAATATTCAAGGATCACCTCTTCCAAGCTCAGGAACAATGCATCCCAACAAATAGGAAGTCAAGCAAAAACGCCAGGAGGCCTGCATGGATGAAAAAGGAGCTACTGGCCAAACTCAAGCAGAGAAAAGGAAGCCTAAAGAGGGTGGAAGCGAGAACAGATAGCCTGGGAGGAGTACAGAGAAATCATCCGAACAGCCAGAGATCAGGTTAGGAAAGCTAAAGCCCTGTTAGAATTAGACTTGGCCAGGGACATCAAGGGCAACAAGAAAGGCTTCTGTAGGTATGTCAGTGATAAAACGAAGACTGGGGAAATTATGGGCCCTCTCTGGAAGGAAACAAGAGACCTGGTACCCGGGATATGGAGAAGGCTGAGGCAGTCAATGACTTTTTTGCCTCAGTCTTCACTGGCAAGTGCTCTAGCCACACTGCCCAAGTTGCAGCAGGCAAAGGCAGGGACTGAGAGAATTATGAGCCTCCCACTGTAGGAGAAGATCTGGTTTCAAACCAGCTGAGAATCCTGAAAGTGCACAAGTCCATGGGACCTGGTGAAACGGATGCACAAGTCCTGAGGGAACTAGCAGACAAAGTTGCTAAGCCACTGTCCGTCATATCTGGGAAGTTGTGGCAGTCTGGTGAAGTTCCCACTGATGGCAAGAGGGGAAATGTAACCCCCATTTTTAAAAAGGGAAAAAACAAAGACCTGGGGAACTACAGGCCAGTCAGTTTCACCTCTATGCCCAGCAAGATCATGGAGCAGATCTTTCTGGAAACTATGCTAAGGCATAAAATAAGGAGGTGATTGGTGACAGCCAACACGGCTTCACTAAGAGCAGGTTGTGCCTGAGAAAGCTGGTGGCTTCTACAATGGGGTTACAGCATTGGTGGATAGGGAAAGAGCAACTGAGGTCATTTACCTGGACTTTTGCAAAGCATTTGACACTGTCCTGCACAACATCCTTGTCGCTATATTGGAGGGACATGGATTTGATGGATGGACCACTTGGTGGGTGAGAAATTGGCTGGATGGTCACACTCATAGAGTTGCGGTCAATGGCTCAATGTCCAAGTGGAGATCAGTAATGAGTGGTGTTCCTCAGGGGTCAGTATTGGGATCGGCGCTGTTTAACATCTTTGTCAGTGACATTGACAGTGGGATCGAGTGCACCCTCAGCAAGTTTGCCGATGACACCAAGCTGTATTGTGAGGTCAACATGCTGGAGGGAAGAAATGCCATCCAGAGGGACCTAGACAGGCTTGAGAGGTGGGCTTGTGCAAACCTCATGAAGTTCACAAGGCCAAATGCAAGGTGCTGCACCTGGATCAGGGCAATCCTGAGCACAAATACAGGCTGGGTGGAGAATAGATTGAGAGCAGCTCTGAGGAGAAGGACCTGGGGGTGTTGCTTGATGAGAAGCTCAACATGAGCCAGCAATGTGCACTTGCAGCCCAGAAAGCCAACCGTATCCTGGGCTGCGTCAAAACAAGCGTGACCAGCAGGTCAAGGGAGGTGATTCTTCCCTTCTACTCTGCTCTCGTGAGACCCCACCTGCAGCACTGCGTTCAGTTGTGAGGCCACCAGTATAAGAAGGACATGGACCTATTAGAGCAAGTGCAGAGGAGGGCCATGAGGATGATCAGAGGGCTGGAGCACCTCTCCTATGAAGACACGCTGAGGGAGTTGTTCAGCCTGGAGAAGAGAAGGCTGCAGGGAGACCTTGTAGCAGTCTTCCGGTACCTAAAGGAGGCCTAAAAGAAAGCAGAAAAAGGGACTTTTTGTCAAGGAGTGTAGTAATAGGACAAGAAGCTTTAAACTAAAAGAGGGTAGATTTAGATTAGATATAAGGAAGAAATTCTTTACTCTGAGAGTGTTGAAGCACTGGAACAGGTTGCCCAGAAAAGTTGTGAATGCCCCATCCCTCGGAGTGTTTAAGGCCAGGTTGGATGGGGCTTTGAGCAACCTGTTCTAGTGGGAGGTGTCCCTGCACATGTCAGGGGGCTTGGAACTAGATAATCTTTAAGGTCCTTTCAAGTCCAAACCATTCTATGATTCTATTCTATTATTCTATGATTCTCCAGCTTGTCTTTTTGTGAGGTCAGGCTCCTGTTTTGCTCATCATTGCTGTGGAACTAATAGCTCATTGGTCCAGTCCAAGGCTTCAACTCCATGCTCCATTCTCAGTCCTTTGTTTCATATGAGTTAGTCTTCTAATTTCTAATTTTGCTTGCAACAGGAGCTCTGGTCTGTCCACAGCATGTACACGTGTTCTTCATAGGTTTCATGAACTCCTCTAGTCAGCACCAACCATGCTGCCACCTGCACAAAGCACTTTTTGATGAGGTTTCCAGCTGCAGCTCTTTCTGCTTTATGCTGAAATTTCTCTTCCTCTTTTGTTGGCAGCTTCTTATAAAGGCCAACTTAATCATTATTCATATTCTAATAAAATAATCTCCAATCACACATTCAGTTCTTTACTCTGATTGCTCTCTTTAGTTTTTACCTTTAGTAGGGCCAGGTGCATTGCTTTCATTTTCTCTTTCTACACTGTAATGCTTGACAAGCTTGTCCATGAGTAGGCCTCCAGTGCACACAAGGATTTTTTCAAATACAAGGAATGGGAGAAGTGGACTCAACATGAACAGAAACTGAGTGTTTCCAATGTTTGGGTTTAAATTAAAAATAAATATATATTGTTTTTGATCATCTTAATGTGTTTCTTTGGGTCCATATGTTAGTCCAAGTTCTTAACACTATTTCCTATATTGTTTTTATATATAATGAAATGGAATGAAGAGGTGTAAACCTAAAAGCTTTGTTTTTAAATTTCGAGAGGAAATAACTCAACATTTCCATAAAGAAAACTTTGGTTTTTAAATGTTCTAATTAAATATCTCTATGTTTGTAATGGCTTACTTTTTATTTTGACCAAGTTACTTGCAAATCTTTTTTGCATTAATTCCCCAGGAAACTAACATTTTTTAGATCAAATTCACTGTTCATCAGATTTTCTGCAGATTACTGGAGAGCAATACAGAAAAATAGCAATAATTATTATTTGTCACAAACTGTACATCATCGAAAATTTTTGTTTAAAAGAGACCTAGAAATATATATATATGTAAGAGATATGTTGACATTCTGGAATACAAACAATCTTTGCAATGTTTGGATGCATAAAATTTGCTATTCAAAGTGATGCTAGTCCTTCATTTTTCATAAGCACTTAGTATGATTTTTTTTTACAAAAACTTATTCCATTCAGCATTCATTATGTTACTAAGAAAACAGCCTAAAGATAAAATAAAGCACTAGAATAATGGTCATTACTGAGAATTTTACTGGTAGTTGCAAGGAAATGTACTACATCTTATTGATTAAAAAGAGACATGTCTTTCCCCCAAATGAACAGATTGCCTATGTTTCAGAAATTTGAGAAATGAAAAGCATTAAAAAAAAAAAATTCTACCTTCTAGTAAAGCATCTCCCACTTTGCAGGTCATTTGGACAATGACAAAGCAATCAGAGATTGTTCTAGAAGTATTTGAATAACTTTATACATTAATGCCTTCTCTCCTATTGCCTTTTTATAAATATAATATATATTATATGATGCATCTTTGTTTTATATCCTTTTTTTTTTTTTTTTTTTTTTTTG
>VXAA01003218.1:25662-45288 GCA_013399115.1 Anseranas semipalmata
TTTTTTTTCCAGTGTGGCATTAAACATAGAACCACATGTTTTGGAAGAGCACTGATACATAATGTTTTACAACACAAAATTTCTGTGTTTTAAATGCAGTCCAGAAGAAAGTTCTGGACTGATCTCTGGATCTGAAGTTAAGATGTCATCAGAAGTACCGTATTTTAAGCATACCTTATAATTTTCAATGTTGAGAGAGAGGAGAGGGGTGGGGAGAGAGAGAACTATCTCATAACCCTAAAAGGCATTTCTCCCATCTTTCTTATATAGAAAACAATGTATGACACTTCTTTATCTTGAACTGCACTGGGAGATTTTTTCCATTTTTATGAATTTGTTGTTCTTTCCAAATGTTGCTTACATCAGGAAGGTCAAAGAATTAAAAAACAAACAAACAAACAGAAACATTGTCCTCAGTCTGTTTCTGGAATTTACATATGTATCTAATCAACCTTCTCTTTCTAGTAGGGCTAAATATATTAAGCCTCTGTTTTTTACACAATGTCAAAAATGTTCTTGAACATTTTGACCTTGTATCAGTTCTGTATACCAGGAGAAGCCAGCTATAATTTTTTATAAGTGGCTAATGTCCACAAGTCAAAACAGCATTGTTGGATCAACAGAAATATGGAGACAGAGTCATTAAATTTGACTTAGAGTAGTCATCCTTTGAATAACTCTGTCTGGTCTATCTATTGTTTAAAAAAGGGAAGCTGAAGACCTTTGAATACTTTTAAGTAGTTTTTAAGGAAATGTAAAAGTAAATATCATAGTTACTACTAATAATAACATAGTTACTACTTTGTTCTACAAAGAATAAGACCTGATGGAATGTGACTTACTTATCATTATTTCCTTGTAAACTGATCTATTGTACCAATCCCTATCTGTAATCTTGAAGAACTTTTGAGGGCTCTCCCCCCATTCCAATCTAATATATTGCTGGAACAGGTTGTTTTTCCTCCCTTAGCTTTCTACATACTGTGTTAAACTGAAGCTTTTGTTTTTCCAATCATTTTACTACACCAGAATGACAAATGTGATCATCAGCAAAGGCAAGGTAATTAGATATTCAGCCTCTGCTTATATAAAACTGTGCTTTTATTATTTCCTGAATAAAGATAAAACTACCTATAAAGCCTCAAAGTCAGGGAATAACTAATGCCAAAGTATGGTATTGGGCTGTGTAATATGTATGAGAATTGTTCCCATAACTGACATTCTGAAAGAGGTGGTACATGTAGTGCAGATAAATATTGCTATTAATGTCAATAAACCAGTTGTCAACTTCCATATAGATAGATACTGAGAAAGATGGCTTCATTGCAGGACTATGTATCTGCTTCCACTGAATGTTCCAAAGTCTGGTTAAAGATCAAAGATGGTATGAGGTTTGTATAACTTTTCATATCCTGAACAGAAGGAATAACACACTGAAATGACATACTCTGCAAACTGTTGCATAGAAGAGCTCCTGGGAACTTATTTGAGAGTCTTAAGGATTTCAGAAAGGAGACCTTTATCCCTGCAAGGCACTACAGGAAGACCAACAAAACTTTATGGTCAACAGAATCAAAGACTGCTGGCAAAGCTGACAAAACCATTTCTTTACTCAGGTCCACTGCCCGATTGGAATGTTATTTTCTCATGCAAAATTCTATTCCAAAACTTAATCAATATCTAAGAAGACTTATTCCAACACTGCCTAAAGGTGACAAAAGTCATTATAAGACAGCTAATATGACCCCTCAACTATAGCCATAATTCAGTTGTTTATTGCATGAGACTATGTTCACAGATCAAGTAAGACAGATCTGCCATTTCATGGTGTATCACGTCTTTCTGTTTTATTATTATTATTATTATTATTATTATTGTAAGCCATTAAATGACAAAAGTGTTTTTTTTTTAATTTATCTTAACCACAGTAACACACACTAAATATTTTCTTCACTCCCATCCAAAACAGAATAACATTCATCATACTTGAATTCATCATACCCCCTCCAATAAATATTTGCTAAGTACCTGAAAACAAAACAAAGAAAAACAAACTAAACTAAACAAACAAACAAACAAACAAAACAGTTAAAATAGCTTTCTTGTTGAACCAGGTTTTCTACACTGCTTAGGTTATAATTAAAGACAGATATCTTTTCTACTTATACAATTAATTCCTCATTCTTGAATTTCAATATCCCATATATATTAAATACATAAGAGTCAGAAAAAGTCACAGACAAGCCCAAAGCCAAATTCACCATTTGCCAAAATGACTGTTCAGTTTAGACTTAATGTCCATTGTGTGCTCTATACAATTTGTACTTCACAGCTCCAAGTTGACTTACTGCATTTGCTTTAATCAGTTTTGTTTTCACAGGACCAGAGGTGCTCTTTCTTAATTAGCATAATGAACAAACAGGAGTTCTATCATATCTTAGTTTGTCTCCTTAGAAAAGTTCATTAAAATGACTGGATTTATCTCGTTAAACAGGAATATTCATTTGACGCTAACCCTTCCTCTGCTACATACAGAGGCACTACAGATAAAATAACTTATTCAATTTATATAATCACTGTCCCCAGAGTAGTTCAGCTAGTCAGTGTGTGAGGGCAGGACATCGCTGTCTGGGGAGCGTGGGTTGTTATCCCTAGTGCCCAGTATGACCACCTTGCCTCCTACCACAGATTCCCTGTGCCTGGTGCCTGCCCTGGTGCTACCTTGCTGCCAGATGTGCTTTCAGTGTAAGGAGTCACCATATGTCGAAAACATCAGTTTATTTTTGGAGCTAGGAAGCAGGTTCCATTTTTTGGACACAGCCTTAATGAACCGTTAGAGCAAAACCTAGTCATCTATCTTACCCTACATGAACTTCCAAAAACATCAGTGGTGTTCCAACCTCTGAGAAAACAGTGAACCTGCAAAACTGAATGAAAGGTTTTATAGGAGTTGTTTTCTGATGAGATTTCAATAAACTGGACTCAGAGGAACCTTACAACTCTTGAAAATAGAAAGCAGAACATTTCTTTCAGCTTATTCTTTCAGCCATCCCAAACCAGAAAGGGTTCACTTTCAGTTTCTTTTTATAGCTTTGATATAATTTTTGTAGACCTGCATTTTTATCTCACGTAGCTATCTATATCACAGCTGCATGAAATATAGTGAAGAACTATGAAGCATTTCCTAGAAAATATATGTTCCTTTTTCAAGGGCCTCACATAGCAATTTTTGTTTCACGTGCGGTTCAGCTGGGCTCCACGAATGAGCCAGGGACTCTCAATCACATGCTCAGTGAGGGTGGATCCTGCATCATATATATGCACCACACTTATACACCACACGTATGCATCAGTAAGCCTGATGGACTGGACTGTCTGTACACATAGAAAAAAAAAAAAAAAAAAACATCCTGCATCAATTGTACTGCCTACTCAAAGAGGGCTGTCTCCCAGCACTGGTAACACACTTCAGAGTAGGAGGAAGCAGAGGGTAGGGGAATTTGTAGTGTTGTTTCTTGTCCCTAGCAAACCCTCTTTGCACCATCCATTAATGGTGATATTCTGATGGAAAACATATTGATATTCTGCTTGCAAATACAGTGGTGAGGTCCTTTTTTGTTATTTCCGTGAAACTGATTATCTTGTAGTGACATAGTCCTCTGTAAGAAATAATGCTGCTAGATAAATTGGTAGATAGAGTTGAGTCACGAGGTGTTTTGTTTGTTTGTTCTTAATGTAACTGCAAAGGAACTTCCCAAGGGGCACTGCTGATACAGAGTGAGTATTAACTCCAGTAGAAAGGCTAGAGAAGGTCAAGAAGAAGAGAGGAGAGAAAGAGAGATTGTCCTCTTCTCCAGTCTTTTCTCTGTTCCCATGAAGTTATAAAAAGTCAGTTCCAGGTGTCTTGCCAGCCCCTGGCTATAACTTTTGCCTTGTGTTCATGTCCTAAGTGACATATTGCTGGAACTGCATATGATTGCAGAGCTCTTAAGACCAGACAAGTACTTTATTCACTTCCCTGGGTGATGATGTTTGCCTCCAGGAGGAAAGACCAAAGGGATGCTGAATTGTTCTTCATTAGTTGTATACCATGCACTGCAGATTCTCCAACAGCTGTTACACACTGACGAAATGTGTAGCTGAGGTCTTAACATTTAACATTTTCTCATGACACTGAACATTAAAATGAGAAACCTTCAAGCAGACAAGGTATAAACAAGAGGTCAAAGTGGATGAAATAACTTATAAAATTGTTCCTGTGTTATCCCCTTAGGAACTACATATTGTAACTTGTACAACATAAATTATTTAGTTATCAAGAACCTATTGCACCAAAGAATCATATGCATTGCAAAAGCCTTGCACTGGTGTTATTACTTGATTATTAAAAGGCAAAAATAACCTTGCAGCTAGTTCTGCAAATTCAAGTCCCAAAATTGTGACCTGTGACACTTGTCTGCCATAACTGTATGAGTTTCAGTGCCAGAGTACATAAAAGCATCAACAAGTAGTTAGCAAGTATAGTAAGTCCCAAAGCCAGTTCAATTATATATACAGAACATTTCATGCCATCTTTTTACATGTCCTCCTCTTAGGAAAGGTATTTTTGTTTGGTTGGTTAGTTGTACAACAGATTAAAATCTTTTATAACAGAAAGATTTTTATAAAGCAATAATGACTTTATAGGTACTTGCATCTTATACGTAATTATCTTATGCATCTTATATGTAATTATTACTGATAGAAATCATTACCTTAGAATAACAACAACAACAAAAACTTGAATCAAGGGAAGAAATTATGTATTTTGATTCTGAACAACATATTTTATTTTTTCAGAATGTGGTAAAAAAAAAAAATACAGTATTGGAAATAAGAGTTCTATTTAGTTATGTGGGCTTGATCCTGAGGTTTCTGTAAAGTCAGTGTTCCCCAGCATCATTTCTTTAACAAAGTTTGCAAGACTGGATCCATTGCCCACAAGTCTTTGCTAAAGTGAATTGTACAGGATCTGTCTTGATGAGGATTTAGTGAAAATAAAATGGAATAAATGCTTTAAATGCAAGCACTGAAATCTCTGTAAAAATAACAAAGACGTGATTATGTAATAAAGCTAAAAAAAATCTATAAAATGTCCAACAAAGAAGAACATCATTCACTTAAGAGGCCAAGAAGCCTAAATGCTTATGAAAAAGCAGAAATATATTCATGCAAATAAGAAGTCAGGGAGACCTCTATGCTTTCATGTCCACATTCATCAGCCTCTGAAAGAAAGATATGATTCTTTAACCATATTTTATGGAAGATCTCAAAAGTTAAATGTTCAAACTGTCATAACAGAGGCAAGGGTATTTTTTTTTATTGCATCTCTTCAAGTTGCCCCTAGTTGCTCCGAGACAGAGCTTAAAGTATATTTTAATGAAACATTTTCTGAAGTGAGTGGTCGAGTGCTTGTTTCTGGTGGTTTGTTTGTTTGTTTGTTTGTTTGTTTTTTAGTATGTGTTTATGATGCCCAATTTATACTTTATCAGACTATACAATCAGTAACTGTGATTGTGGTCACAGGGACTGTTGGGAGCAGTTGGGAGGACTTCTCTTGTTAAGCTGCCAGACAACTCTATTTATCCTATTTATCTTTAGGATCAAATAGTATTTGGAAAGGTTCCTATGGTTCCTATGCTTCAAGGCTTTAATATCCTTCTAACTCAGACAGAAACAGGTATTCATCCCACCCTATAGACCTTTATGTGAGAGCTGCCCAAATTGAAAGCATAAAGTCTGATGGCTTGTTATTTTTGACCTCATATTTCTACCATTTAAAGTGGAATGACGTGAACACATTGTGTAGCAAATAGGCTGCTTAGGAAGCATTTAGTGTCTATGTTGAGTTCACTTTGCTAGGGGCAATTGATTTAACAAAGTACAATATGGTGGAACTTCACGCTCACAATCTTGGTATCTTACAAAACCTAATATAGACTTTTGCAGTAAGCCAACAGCAAGGTCTACATGCTACTGACATTCCCTGTCAGAAGCTACTTGGATCTTTTACAAAGGAGGGAGTTATACTGAGAAAGAGTAGTAATGACAAAAAGGAGGGTGTTTAGGGAGCCTCCTGTAGTCTGAATGCCAAAACCTTGACCAGTGACTGCATAAAGATATGAAGACCTTCCAAACAGAAGACTCTTCTTATGTTGTTTGTTAATGACCCACTCCACCAAGATCCTGGTTGGTGACTGGGTTCTGCATGATGTCAGTATGTGGGAAGCTCACTTCCCTATTTTGAAAGGTCTGCTAAACTCTAGTTTATGGTCTCAGTCTGCTTTGTTAGTCCTCTAATAACTGCCTAATGCCAACAAGACAGCAAGATTTTCTTTTCTTTTTTTTTTTTCTCATGCTGTTTACCTTTGCCAAAGTGTTCGGGTAGAGGTGTGTGAGGGAAGCATCACCTAAGGAAAACTTCTTTTTTATGTACTGATTCTCAAACTGGCTACAGACTTGGGCTCATATGTTGAGCTATTTCCCACCTCTCACAGAAAAAGTAAAAGATTTATCTTACTTTTACTTCTTTCTTTTCTAGTTTCCTGTGCTTCAACATAAGCACAGTCACATTTTCTGATATTGTAAAAGGGAAGGAGAAGTATGGGCCACTTTTGCATGTTGCTTGTGTTTTCCACACTTCTCTGCCAAGCACCACCCTTTCCAGCAACCTGACACGAAGACATTAAGCATTGTATGTAATCCTTACTTTCTCCCAGCATTTATCAGTATTAATGTTTTAACATAAAACCCAATGGCTATCATACTTGTGTAAAGATATATGACATCCATAATTCACCACTGGCAGGAAGGATCTTCAAATGTCTCTAAATGCATAGGTCTTGTCCTGTTCTGAGTGATGTCAACATGGCAAGACAAGGCAATTTTAGATGGGTGCAGAGGCAAAATCACAACCTGTTTCAAAGAAAGACCTTTGATCTTTCTTTGCAGCTGATGAAAGAGGCGCTATGTATCTTCTGTTGTTCCAGGATCTAAATGTAATTCATTGTAGAAATAATTTCATATTTTTAGAACATTTCATATTCTATTCATATAGAAATTTCATATTCTAGAACAGATTGCCTAGAGAAGTTGTGGAAGTGTACAGTGTTGGGTTGAATGGGGCTTTGAGCAACATGATCTAGTGGAAGATGTCCCTGCCAATGGCATGGGGATTGGAACTAGACAATCTTAAAGGTCCTTTCCAACACAAACCATTCTACGATTCTATCATTCCATGGTTCTGTGACTGTGAAGATGGAACCAAGTATTTAAGTCCTATCACTGACCACAAGTTTCTAACAATGCATTTAGTCAGATTCTTGGTGTGAACTTGCACATTACCTTTAAATGTGAAGCAAGGTGCATGAGCACAGGATTTGATGTGCTTTTTTACCCCTAATCCCTCAGTGCAAGAAATAAGAGCAGTGATTCTCTAAGACTAGTAATTCTAAGAAGTTAACAGTATTTTATAGTGTGATTCTTATCTAGGACAGAATGTAAATTTGTGGGATAGTTGTATGTTTTGCAGTATGCAGTAGTGCAATCCTTAACTTTTCAAAGTACATGTGACAAAATTCAGAGTCGTGATGTATTTTTAATTATATTTGTGAAAAATAAAAACTAAGTAGTGGGTTGTTTCTATTCTTCCTTTAGCACAGAACACACAGCCTAAACAGACTTCCAGATTTCTCTATACAATTGCTTTGGGGGTTTTTATGGGGACTCCTTAAAATAAAAAAACAAACAAAGAAAATCTGAATATACTGGAGAAGTCATAGTATGGCAATGAACATTGAAAGACCATAACTAAATTTCAATATATGTTGCAAAAATCAGCAGATTATTAAAGATCTGAACTGCTTACTCCTAAATCAATTTGTTTTAGAACATTTTAGGGTGTGTTTCCAATACAGGCTAGTTAACACTCAGACTTGAAAGTACTGTAACCTACTCTGCATTCAGGTACTTTCTCCTCATTAGTACACTTGCAGTGGTCAAACCTGTACATCCAAAGTAGAAATTCATTTGTGAATACATCAGAAAGAGAAATTTCCTTTTTTTATATTTCCTTGTAAATACGATATTTTTCAATTTTTTATTCACCCTGAGTAGATAAACTGGCTCCTGGCTCCTTCAGCCAAATAATAAACAGAAAGAATGCCTGAAGGTGAAAATAATTAACCAACAAATACAAAGTTCAAACATTTGCCTTAAAATGTTCTCATGCCACACACAAATCAAAAATGTCATAATAAAGAAATCTTTCAATTACTTCAAGCACAGAAGCCATTTGAGAGAAATCAAGCTCATATAGCCCTTCCTGTTTTTCAGTAGTAAGCTAGGAATGATCCTACTGTAGCTTCTTCGAAAGGATTTCAGTTGGTATAAGAAAATTGTGTGTTATGGTGTACATCATGAAACATGTCAGTATGTTTATTAAGAGAACAATCAAAGTCTAAAGCGGTGGAATTGACTAGCTGTCATTAGGACATGTTAATGCAAAACTATGACTCAGCAACAAACTTTTTGGGGTGAACCGTGTAAGTCATTTACTTCTTACTTACATTTCTTAAGCAACGTTTATCTGAAAGACTTGAAGAAGCTCAGCCTTTAGTTTTTCCTGCATCTCCCACACATATTGTCTTCCACTGAAACTGCGAGCTATTCCAATACGTCAGATAATTTCCCACTATACCATTTCTGTCTGTTGTATAAATTTTCTTCTGGATAAAATGCATAAACAAATCCCAAATTGAGGCTTACTGTATGCTGGATGACACTTAGCAACTTGGTTCTTCTTGGTGTTATCTGAAGCTGCCTAGCCGTCCAATTGTTCTGCATGGCCTGTGTACCCCTCCCAGGTTTATAGATTGCACCCTGATGTCTAATTGCCTAACCACTAGAAGGTGTGACATGCAGAGTTGCAGAGCTTACATATTTTGCATTACTGTAAAAGGAAGTTTGTGCAAATCATTGCCAACCAGCCAAGATCTGACATTGTTAGAAAATCCAGCTTTACTGGATCCAGGTAAGAAATACAGTAGATTGTACGGCATCCTCATTACCACCTGGAAGAATTGATGTAATCACTGTCTCAAAAAAGCACTGTGGAATACATGATATGAAGAAACAGTGTCAATAGAGACAGGAGTGACGGTACATTAGATAGCTTGCATCTATGAATAACATAAGATCTTTACAATTAGGAATGATTTGTTAGTTACAGTGGGGGTATCATTTATTCATTTATTTATTTTTATATATATTATATTCTTTGTCATTATCCTTAATGGCATCCGTTTGCCAAGAAGCCTTAAGTATTTTCACTACAATAATTACTATACAGTTACTACACATATACTAAAGTATGTGGCACTATTTCTAAAATATATTCTGCAAAACTATGTCTATTCCTTTTCAAAAACAAAACTTATACTGATACTGGCTTACGGTGACTTCATCTGCCTCATGCCTAGACTAAGATGGAGGAAGAACAAATGAAAAATTATTTTAACCTTTTAACTCTTATATAGAGCACAGTGTCACTTTCTTTTTTAACTGCCCTTAATACAATAGTTCATAACACTAAGAGAAAATAAAATAAAATTCGGCTACAGCTTATTAGCTTCCATAACCAAGACGGAAACAAATGAGAGATTTTTTTATTTCTAAGAAATCTTCATAAATAGAAGTGGAATTGTACAGCTGCCAATGGAGATTAAGGGCTGCTACTCTCTGTCTTTTTCTGCTTCTGAAATTCCATGATTATTGTGGGATAAGTGATAGCTTTTGGTATCCCCAGAGCATACTTTCATTTTTTTCAATCATGTAAATTTCATTTGCTCAGACATCTATAACGAGACAGAGGTAGCTTACAATAATTTACATTTCAATCTCCCAAATGCATGTGAAGTGGAAAACAGTTCTATGACAATAAAATTTTATTAGCTGAGCTAAGTGTAATTTACAGTTAATATATGAAAAACTTCTCAGTTCACTTCATTCTATCTGATAAAGCAGGAAAAGCAATATATTAACATAATGGATCTGTGAAGTGGTTAACACTGTTTACTTAACATGTTGTCTATTACACATGGAATTTTAGTTTGAGTCTTTGGCAAGGAAAGTGACATCAACAATTGACAGTTCTTGATTTGGCAGCCAGGTGATTTAACTGTTTTGCATAAATAAAAACCAAAATCTAATTAAATTTGACTTCCTACCTGAACTATACATCACTGAGAGAATGGTGGGTGAAAACTACTGATAGTAGGCAATATTTTTGTGCAAACAGATTGCTTAAATATAATTCATTCTAAAGAGAATATCTTCCATTTTATCTTTTCCATTTTCAGACAGTAGTTGGTAGGTATCCATTCTTCAAGTATTTAAAAGCAATTGCATGGCTGAATTCCTAAATTTCTCAGGGAAAAATAAATTGATATATGAAATGCTCATCTTCAACTCTCTTAACAAGCAACTGGTTCCACAAGCAAGATTATTTTTATTATTAAAATAATAACTTAGTAATGAAGTTTTCTTCTAAGTTTAGTAATAACTTTAGGTGATTAAATTGCAGCTGTACTATAAAAAGAGTGTATATTTATGCCATGGCTGTGGCCCTTGAAAACTTCACTTTCTGAGTCAGTGTGCAGCTTAGCTCCCTGTATATTCAGACATCTCTGCTTACTAGAATGATGTACTTTTCATGTTTCATTCTTGTATTATTTCAGCAGACAAGACATAGGTCTGAGAAGTGGCAATTTTTTTTTCTTTTTGGATTGTGGTTGTTCTCAATTTAGTCTTTTGATGCCAAATCTTCATTATGGGCAATATATTACAGGAAGAAACCACTCTGTGTTTAACTGCTGTCAGTGAAGGATGCATAATATCAGACTTCAGAAAAAAAAAAAAAATCTGAAAAAAAAAAAAAACAATTCACCTTTTAGCAAAGTTAAAATTAAAATAAGAAGATATACTTATTAGAACTGACAATGTTGTCCATCATAGTGCCCCATAGCATTTCGCAGGAATAATTTCTTCCATCATGTCTTTTATGGATCAGATTCACAAACAAGTTGCATCTTCCATATATGCACTCCATGTGCGCCCATTTATAATGAACCAGGCATGATGCTTTGTTGGAAATTGAGTTCATCGAAAGCACGGTCTATTTTCTATCATCTATAAAAATATTTCCTGTTATGAATTTTCTATGAAGACAAAAGACTAACCCTGCCATATCTGTCCATTGATAAAATTCATTCATTAACATTAATTATTATAGGCAGTTAAAGTTTCCATAATAAATACCAAATCTATCATGTTATTTTAAAGGAGGTCAACTGGTAGTTTGAGACACATATGTAGTGGTTTGAAGCACACAGCTGCTTTATGCCATGCTAAATGACATAAATAACCCATCTGTACAAATGCTATTAAAAGGAAATTACCTAAGGGAAGAGTGTGCCCTGATGGACACAGGTCTATCAAAATTATTTCTGTACACTAGCTAATCTGTGTAACCAAATCAGCAGGTTTCCCTGAGGAGAATGAAAATATGTCCAGAAAATGCAAGGTGCAATTCAGTCTTTCCGGAATCTCTTACATGATAATGACAGTTTACACATATTGGTACCTGGTACAATTCTTTATCATCCTTCAGGTTACCAAAGATACATAAGCTGAGAAACTATAGTTGGTGCAGTAGCAAGAATCTACAGGCTACTTTCTTTCAAACCCCCTTCATAGATCTGGAAGCCACATTTTGGCCTACAATTTTGGTTCTCAAAATGACATTGAAATTTATCCAGTTTTTTTTTTTTTTCATTGATTATTCAGTTACCTAGAAATGTCAGCAATGACACTGTTTAGCTAGCATGTGTAAAGTTTAATATCATTCGGGAAATAAGTAAGTCCATTAATTTAGCACTTTCCTCATTAGAAGTCCTGGTAGGGCAAAATCAGTGGAGAAAATGACAGAAGCTATGCAGAAACATCCCATCTCACTTCCAAAGCAAGATATCCACTTATTTTTAAATGATTGTGTACAGTGTAGGTTTATATTCCTTTAGTTCAAAATCAAAGACATAACGGATAGAGGATTGAGAGCTTAATAATGGAATGGTATCTAACATTCTCCCTAAGTTAAAAGGGAAATTGTATCCCACTGAGAATGACGACTTGCAGCATAAATTATCTTCTGACAGTAATGGTGCCTACTGCACTCTGTGACCATTTCCATTTTATTTTACTTGGGATAGTATGCCTTTATAAAGGCAATACAGTGAATAAAGATTCCACAGTTAGAGTAATTTGATGATGATAGTTGTTCTTTGTGCCTTTCTACAGGAAAAATCTAAGCTCTCTTACAGGAACTCACATGACAATTTTGTTTGCACAGTCTATGAATATGGTTTGTAGAAGCTAGCTTACATACAGTTGACACAGGCTGTAGATCTGTCAGTGGCCTTCAGGTACCACGTTTCTTGTAAACATATTTGCCTTCATATCTTCAAGTGTTGTTTTATATAATAAGAATGTGTAATATAATGGCATGTTTTAAGGTTAAACAGATATATGTCAGGAGTTATTGCAAATATTACAAACCCATCTAATATGTCAAAAGCTGTAGACCATGGAAACTACAATAAATGTAATAAGTATCCTTATAATTCTATCTTTGTATCTGGATTTGTATTTCAAAAATTCCTGTTTATATCTCTCTTTTTTTACTATTTTTTTTTTCTGGTGCTTGAAAGTGGATGGTATTTACACCTGCAGCATCCAGAAAGACACAGATTTGCTGCAAAGTTTGGGATCTGATATACATCTGCAAATGTAAAGGCTCAAGTTTAGAAAATTCTCTATGTCTTCAGGAAATACACCTCATATGAAAAGTGGAGGTGTGTGGTGGAGGGGAGGTTCTGTAACATCAAGCCAGGATGTCATTTTGTGGAGTTACAGTCTGTAAATGTATTGTTTTCCTCTTCCCTCAACAATAAGCTCATTCGCTCCCCTTGGTGGGAAGCAATTCCTGGGTTGTGCCTTCCATTGGGTATTTCTAGCACTGTCCTGGCTAAGGAGTGCATAGTGCTGCTACACAGAGCAGCAGCATGTTACCATTACCTCGTTTGTTGTCTTTCCTGTGAAGAGCTCCAGGGCAAATGACTTTTTTTTACCGCCCATGCTAAAACTGTGTTCTCCAGTGATACCACCAATCCCACAAACAAAAATGACACATGACCTTTTCAGTTCAGATGGCAACTACAAATAGCTGTCATGTCACCTGAGAGACAAATATATGGAAACAAATTAAACCAGATAACCTAGTGCTGGACCAACTCAGACCCTTCCCATTATATCAGGAAGAAATGCATCAGGAAATATATGGTAACATTTGGGAAGTCAATGGATTATTATTTTTTTTTTTATGATAAATTTTATCATTTTCCTTTATTTATATTTTTTTCCAACAAAGGCATGCAGATAGTGACAGGATGCCTATTCCAGAAAGAATATGTCTGTTATCATTTTTAAAACATCAAATCTACATACAAAACATATCCTACCATTAAACCCAGGCAAAAGGAAAATGGAGGATTTGTAGACAAAAGCAAGAAGGACCAGCACTGATGACTCAGCTTGAGGGAGCCACTCAAAACCTACACAAGAAATGCAGGAAATTCTTGGCAGTATCACTATATTTGTATGACATGACCAATGGATATTAGCAACAAGAAAGGACTAATGACTTTATTTGTTACTGAAAATTTCATGTTTGCAAAATGCTTCATCTGGTACAGGTAATGAACTGTTTTGTCCCATTGGCGTCCCTTCCTACAAGATAGCTATATGTTTGTCTCCAGTCTGATACATCAGTTGTAGCACTCTCTCCTTTTCTTTTAGAGTTCTGTCTTCAATACGTCAGGGTTTGTTATCTAGTTTTACAAAAACTGTAAGAAATAAGATATAAAATATAGATGTTACAAAAGAAATCACAAACAGATCAAATTATGTTTTGTTGTTGAGCAACTGTTTTCACAAATCAGAAAAGAACTATCTTATGTCTTGTTCACCACCTTTTGTTTGATCAGACACCTTACTTCTGCATTTCCATTCTGTTGGAAGTAGCAACAGATTTTCGCAGATGAAGAGGTAAATTGCTGCATAAATATCCTTATTTCTCAATGAACTTCTTTAAAGACTTTGTACCACTGGCTTGCTTACAAGTTTACGGCACCATCATTACTGAGGTATATTAAGGAAATGCACTACACCTTATATACATGACAGATTGCATTAATTCACTCCTACAACTTTTCTTCCCCTTCTGTATGTTTCTCTTCCAGTTCTCATTGTCATTAAAATAACAAATCAAAATTTTGTTATCAAAAAGTAACAATACACCAAAGATATAAGTGATATCCATCTTCAAATTTCTAAGCCCAGAGAATATGAAGATTTCTGAACACATTAAATCTCATTTTTGGTTCTTAATTATAACCATAGTGTTGTAATATAATAAAGTGTTTATGGCTTATGCTTGCTTGCTTTCTGACACAGGATCTATTACGCCCTGTTCTGTCTACATTCAGATTCACAAACAGTCTTTTTTTCATTTCTGAGTGTTTTAGATCTTTATCTACTTGTGAAGATATTGCTAAAAGACTGTGGAAAGAATGTGTCTTACATCACTTTAATAGTATTTTAATAAGTAGCTTACATACTAGTTTAATATGTGACTTGCATAGTAGTTTAATACGTGGCTTACATGCAAAAAGTAATGTGGCTTACATTGCTTTGATAGGTTTCAAAATATTAATTCACAAGTTGGATTTTTAGGAGGTGGGGGTTATAAAAGTATTCTGAATGTTATTAATTTCTGTTTGTACTTCTCAGTATTTTTGATAACAACAGAGCTATTACTTTGCATGACATTACTTCCAAAAGAGACTTATTCTGAGAAAGATGTAGATACATGCGGTGATGACAGCACATATACACTTCTCCTCATTTAGGAAAAGAAAAAAACTACTGCCTAGACATTTCTGTGGACGTCAGCAATTTCAGGCTGAAGATAAATATTTATAACATCAGACAATTATACTGGCATACTTGCATTTTCATCACAGTAAATGTGACTTGCCATATAATGACTGTTGTGTATGAGATGAGATTTTATTTATGCTGTCTGAAGACACATACTGTAGAATTTTACATACATGCATTACTGCTGTATATTTCTAATTTCTCATAGAACTATGTTGTGTATGTCATGAGTGTAAAGGAACATAACTTAAAGAAACTAGTCACAATTCCGTCTCCCAGAAACCCCACACCCACCATGCAACTAGTTAAAGAGATGGAGCATGACAACACTGCTGGAGAATGCAAAGCAATCTATAAGAGGCTGTTAAGCTCCTGCTCCTAAGCAGGAGTTGTGAGAGTCTGACAAAATGTCTCAAGGACAGAAAATTCAAGAAGGGACATACAAAACAGCATATTAATAGAGGAGTTCTGGCAATGGGAGGAGTAAGGAATATGCAGATGTGAACATGCACGAGAGAGACATTATTTTAAAAAAATGGATAAAGCTTGGCTTTCACTTGGCAGAAAACTTCAGCATAAAAAGAATGAGGAACTGGCAATCAAAAGCCTTCTGCAAACGGGACTTGCAAACCCTTGTAACAGAGCATCCCAGTGGAGGACCTTGGGACTGAGCAGGGAAAGCCATTCAGAAATCAGAGAATTAGGATGTCCGACCTTGTTATTATGGAAGTTTTTTTCTTTCCATTCATAATTTTTCCAATGAGCTAGAGCATATTTCTCTTTCAACACAGCAAACTTCAAATTATTTTTAGTGTAATGCTCTAATATCAGAATGTATTAGAAAACACAGACCATTTTACTCCTTACTCTCAAATTTTGTACAATTCTTAATATTCTAATTGGAATCTCATTTCTGACAACCCAGGAGATGTTCTTTCCTTACATTTCCAAGCTGTTTGGAGGGAGTAGGAGCCGGAATCTGGAACTTTCTAAGCAACAGAAGGGTTCCAGCTGGTAGCTGATAGAAATAGATTCTCAGCCAAAACAGGAAGAATAGTAAGAAGCCAAAGTTTGGAGGAATGTATATTAATACAGCATGTATTACCCATATGTCTGCACATACAAAGCTCCATGCACACACATACACTCACTCAATATTGGCTTAGCCTAGGTAAATGAAAACAAGATTTTGTAATAAAAATAGAATGCTGTGTGACATGTGAGCCAGTACTGAACACACCCATCTCACCAGTCATTCTCCATTTCAAAATAACATTCAGCATACAGAAGACCAGAACAAGTGAGCAATACAGAACTTTTACTGCACACTATGATGAACTGCTGCAGCAAGAAAAATCTTGAGTAAAATTTCCTCTGTTGGAAAGCTGCATTTTTTTGGATTATGTGATCCCTATATGACTGGCAGTGTTACACATCAATTACAGATGAATAATTGATGATTAATTATGCTACAAAGAACACATGACATTTTGTGCTTTGGGTATTTCCTTCGATGATACAAAGTGAACTTTTCCTTATTTCTCACATAAACAACCAATATGTTGTTTACAACCTAAACAAAACCTCATGTAATGTCAGGCAGTTGTGCTTGCCACAAACAAAATCTTTCCATCCATGCAAGAGCTGAAACAGAGGAAATGTTTAGAAAGACAGCAGATAATATTTTCTACTCATGTAGTTCATTCTACTTGATATTTTTGCTGCATTTTCTTTTTAACTTGCAGTGTCTTTTGTGGGATTTGTTAATGAATTTATTAACACACTAGTTCATGATTAACAACTCCTTAAGATATACATTTTACTGACTGAACAAAAAAATTAAATTCACATACAGATATTATTCCAGAGGGCACTGTCAATCCTACTTCTGCAATACGAGACAGGAATGTGTGGTTCTGAGAAAAACAAAACAAAACAAAACAAAACAAACAAACAAACAAAAAAACCACTGTAGTTAGAGGTAGATAGAGTGGAGTGACACTGAATTGACTATCCATATAGAGTTCTCAACTGATCTTATAAGAGCTTTTTTGTCATTTTGGTCTGTTGCTATAACAATTTGGAATTCTGTTTTTGTTAATACAATAAAAATTCACTTCACCAACATGACAGAAAGTCACTAATACTATATGACTTTTATCATATTAGTACCTTTCTCATGGTATTAGAAACTCGATTTAGGACAGGAAAGTCACTTATCCTATGGCAAAGTCCCTAATAGAAAATAGCAGTTACTGCTCTGATATGAAATATGTATTATTTTGCAAGACTTCAAGCTTTATTTGCTGCAACATCACCTGTTTTTGGAAAAGTGTTGTTGGTACAAACATAAGCAGCTGCTGTTGTTGTTGTTGTTCTTCTTCTTCTTTTAAAAAAATTAATGCTTGGGTTTTTTTTTTTCATTCCTATAATTTTAAAAAATTAAAGGGAAAATGCACAAAAAACATACAATTCTATCATATGCGTATATTTTTGGAATTTTTAGACTTTATTCTAAAGATATGGGGTCTGATCTAAAGCCTATTATACAAAATTAAAATGTTTCAGTCAAGTTCTGTGGATCCTTTCATAAATACATAACACATAGATAGACAAATACTTAACATTAAGTCCTCTGTATAATAGCCAGAGAGAGAGGTGCTCAAGTGATTTGAACATCCATATTCACATTCATTTCAAGATAGCTTTCACAACTAACCTTGTTTGACATGAGACATAGTGTTTTCAGGTCCCTTTTCCAAAATGCTTTCCAAAATGTTAATTAGGAAAAATATTATATATATATTATATATATACTTGAATTAGGAAATATAAAATGTTTGTATTTAAAACATTATTTTCCTTATCCAAATGCAAGTTGTTTACTATCCAACTTCATTTTTTAAATTTACATAGAGATTGTCTTTTGATTAAATCTTAACTTCCATCATTTAAACCAATCTATCACAAAAAATACCTAGAAAACTAACTGATGTCTTTTGCAGTTTAAAAGTTTGAAAAATATATTAATTCTGTTTGTTGTAAAACATCTACTTATTTATGAAGCAAGTTATTGGTAGCAGCAAAACAATGGAACTATTATTGCCCTTATCTTATGAACTAGACCCAGGGCTTCAATATCCTGAATACAACACTAAAAATTAAAAATTACCTGGAATTAAGAGATGGGATACAAACATTAAACTTCCAGTCATAAGCTATTTTCTAGTTAAGTGGAAATATTCTCCTATGGTATAAATACATTCACAGTCACTTAGTAATGATTTTCTCTTACAGAGTAGATATTCAACCTTTTGCAGAATTATTTAGTCTCTTACAGAGATTACTGACCTTGACAGGCCAGTAATCTGATCCAGGATAAAAACTCCCCTGCCATTTGCAGGAGAAATGCTGTGCTTCTGGAACAATACTCTCAGACTTCACTGATTTGTTGACAGCATACTCTCTATTCCAGAGCACAGAGTCAATATACAACTTATTACCTCCCAAGGGAACAGATAGTTTAAAGTCTCACAACTCTCAAGCTTTGCACTATGCGTTAATTAGTTCATATTTACGCAGCTATGTGAATCAAGCTGGCTTCTGGTCACAATTATCAGCTTTTTTATCTTGAAGTCACTGGCATGAATCATACTGGAATGTTTCTTGCAAAGTTCTACAAAGGGAAAAAAATGTTATCTACGCTTGCCACCAATCACTTAGAAAGACAGCCCTTATGAGCATTGCAGATGTAGTCTCAACATTAGCTTCAGACCAGTAGTGATTTGATGCTCTGGTATTAGCCATTCAACTGGAATTTCAATACATCAGTTTGTTTTGAGATTAATAGCATCCTATTACTTTGGGACCAAAAACCTAACCCAACATTTCCTTTCAAAACCATTAGGTGGCAAAGATTTTAAGGAATAGTTCATACACTACAGTCACACTAGTAATTAATTACTTGTTCTTGATAGATTTGAGTTCCATAGTTTGCTTATTTAGTTTAGGTAGGCAATTGCATAAAACTGGAAACGTGTTTCCCCAGCAGTGTAGTTCCAGTCCCCAGGAGGCCCACAGGGCTTCATGAAGTGCAGTGTTAGACCATGCAGTGGTCTAACAATAACTTAGTGCCAGTCCTTGGTCTTCCCATTGTTCCACTCTCGCTATAGATACTGAGAGCGTCAGAAAGACCCAGACATGTACTGATGACCTCTTTAATAGTGGCTACAAAAATAATGGCTGTTTTTTGTTTGTTTGTTCTAACAAAACATATGAGGGGTAAAGAAATATACTTCCTAGAAGACGTAACCAGTGCCAGAGGTAACTGAGGTAATAATATGTTCTCTTCATAAGGTCCATGGTACTTAAACCACAAACCAGTTTGCAACTGAAATATTGTAGATTCCTAAAGGAAGTAGTGCACTACTGTGTAAACAAATTCCTTGAGATTAAATGAAGGAAAAAAAAAAAAAAAAAAAAAAAAAAAAAAAAAAGAGGGACAAAAAAACCCCAAAACAAATTTAAAAACAC